>PVHP010006261.1:0-61441 GCA_004024765.1 Zapus hudsonius | reverse complement strand
CCAAGACCAACGTTAGAAACTTGGCTGTTTTGTTTTTCTAGAATTTCTACTGTTTAGGTCTTAGGCTTATTTTCTCACTTCTTTTGAAAATTCTATTTTGTACATAGAAAGTAAGGAGTAATGGTGATTACCAAAACCAGGAGAGGGAACAGAGATGAGGAGATTTTGATTAAGGATCACAAAATTTCATATGCAAAATGATGACGTTATTGAGTTTAAATGAACTGTATTAAAACTACAGGTAACAATACACTGCTGTCCATTTGAAAACTTTCTGGTAAGCAAGAAAAAAGAAAATTTTCCAGGAGATACTTATGCTAATGAGGTTCATAGGGCCACACCTCCACTACACACAACAGTTTTCTACTTGATGGAATATGTAATTTTTGCACTGCTGTTGCTCTCTAGGTATGAAAAGTTAACTCCTTTTTTCAGTCTGATATGCAGAATTTCAAGTTCAATTTTCAGCAAAGGCCAGATATTTATCTACTGAGGGTCTATGGGAGAAAAATATATTTTCTTCTGCTCTCCAAAATTCCTTTAACAGGAGAAGAAATATTTATGTTCCAGTGAATTTTAGGTAGTCTATAATTCTTTGACCAGAAAAAAATCTCTAAATTCCAATGACTTACCTATTTCTACTGTTCAGCAAAATCATATGCACTAGAAATATGCCTCCATAAGGCAAGAAGATGCCATCAATCACCCTCCATGATTCTCCTTTATGTCTGGGAGTTGTGGACCTAGCAATGATGGGGGGAAAGGAAAGCAACCCTTTGCTAAGAAGAATCACCTGCAGAAAGCTGGCAGAGGCCCTGGGATACTGGTGACAGACAGAGGCCTGACTTCCTTGGGGAAGTCCTGTATTCGCAAGAATACTTAAAGTGCTTCTCTACTATCTTAAAGTGACAAATTACTCCTATATAGTGGTTATGGTTTAATCTGAAGTTTCTTATTTTCCTCCCATGAGTGTGTGATTGCTCTATCACTCACCCTTCCTCCTTTATTTTTCCATTATTTTACAAGTATGGGCACAGCAGGGCATTCATTCATTCATTCATTCATTCATTCATTTATGGAAAGCAGATAGATAAATACAGGGAACAGAGAGAGACAGAGAGAATGGGCACACCAAGGCCTCAAGCCACTGCAAACAAACCCCAAGTGCATGAGCCACTTTGTGCATCTGACTTTACATGGGTACTGGACAATCACACCCAGGACATTGGATTTTGCAGGCAAGTGCCTTAACCACTGAGGCATATCACCAGCCCCATTTTCCTTTTTGTGTTTTACTTTTATCTGCTTCTTTTCAGTGTGTGTATGTGGAGGGGGTGTTTATAGCAGAAGTAAGTTCCCCAAATGATATCTCAAACCCTTCAAATAAAATTATACATTCAGTGAAAATTTCAACTAGTCTAAATGTATTTTATCTCATAGTTTTGTATGTTTCAAGCATCATAGAGATTTGATTAATAGCTAAATAGACTATTTTGCATATAATGGTAGTTACTTCTAATTTCTATTTAAGAGGCTAAGAAGCAGCATTATTTTTCAAGTATTAAGAAGAAGGAAGAAAAGGAAATGAGTGATTTATTTTTGTATGATCTAACATTTACGTTTAAATATAATGGATCTTCATCTCTTCATTTAAATTGCTGTTTGTACCTTCAAATTGACAGAGTACATATGCAACTATTTGTACTTGATCTCATTATGGTATTTTGTGAGAAAAATTCTGAAAGTACTTTTAGTTGAACGTTTCTAATATTTCCTGAAAAAAGTGAAATGTTGTTTTCTTTCTTCCTGTTGCTTGCTGTCTCTTTTAATATCTACTTCTCAGGGATCCAGTGCTCTGGTTGATGTGCACCACAAAAAAACGGAGTCTATCAATATTCTGAGAAATCGTGTTCATATCCTAGGTGTTACACCACTTGGTTTTTCAAATTATCATAGACCATATATAATCAGTGTTCTTCCTCAGCGGTCCACAAACAAGGACACAAAGTGAAAATAATAACTGGGAGTCTGGAAATGCTTTGAAATAGTTTGGGAATTAAATAGAAACAAATGTAAATGTGTCCAAACTGAAAAGCATATATAAAGGAAAGGACGTAAACACTCCAGTGCTTAAGTGGCCCTGTGGCTTTGCCTTTGTGTTTTAGTCGTAATCCATTAGACTTATTTAAATGGACAGAGGAAAAATTACATGGAAAAGGCAAACAAATTCACAAATTCCTAACATAACCTAGCAAGAAATCTTGGTTCAGTGATGAAGAATAGTCAATGGAGCTTTATACAATATATTTTTTTCAATCCATCTGGCACCATGCACTTCATCCAATAGTGTACCCTCTCTAGAAGATGGAGACTGTGTAAGAACATGTCCTCCTGCACTGAAAACAAAATCCAGGAGTCCTCTTGGTCTATATGGAGCTGTCAAGTAGACCATTAGAAAGGCAGGGTCTCATTATTCACCTTGCAGCAAATTCAAATGTAAACATATACAACCCTCAGGAGGAGCAATGAAGAGAGCACCAAAGAAGTGAGTTTAATTCCAGTTATTTGAATGAGCACAGATACTCGCATTACACACTCAAACATTATAAATCTAAGTAAGAAACATGTGCATTGCAATTCATTTCACACAGTTTCATATTCTACAAAGGAGCTCCCTGTAATTTGAGGCTTCTTGAAAGGGAGTGGAAGAATCTTCCAATCTTGCTTTTCAAAATTGAGGGCATCCACTTTGCTCATGCAAGTGTGAAACTGCTGATCAGTTACAACTATTCTGCTAGGAGCTGTCCTTACACAACTGGCAATGCATTCCCCCACAGCCAGCTAAGAGGATGGGTTTGGGAGGACTAGATGGAGAACCTAATCAGAATATCCTCAAAGAGCCCTTAATTATTTAAATGTAAGAATGTCAAAATTAGTTATTACAATAGCTCCATTATTTGGTGAGATAGAGAGAGAATGAATGGATCAGCAGGAGACAGGCAGTTGCACCAAGAAGAAAATATAATCAATTTTTTTTACTGAAAATAGAAACATGAAAGAAAAATTTTAAAGATCTCAGACCAAAAGAAATTCAAATGTAGAAATAATAGCAGAGGCATGTTTTAGTTTTATAAACAGAATAGCAACTATGAAACAAAAACGGAAGCAATTTAAATTTTGTGTGGTACATTTATTTCTCAGGAAAGTGGCTTCCTACTGTGAGCATTCTCTCCTTTACAGGATGTGTGTTCTGTGCTGCAAATATAGTCAAGCCCAGAAAATACCTGAAATGATGGTGGACTGCAGTCTAAAGCAAAATAAGGCATCGAAATAGGGGGGAAAGGGGCAACCAAAGGAGATATTTAAAGAAAATGATTTGAGCAACTTATAAAACCTATCTTCTTACTCTCATGTAATGTACTTCTGCAGTTCAAAGCTGTTCACTTTTCCTGGAAACCTAATATCAAATTATTTCATAAAGAGACACTTTAAAAAGACTGAAACCCAACAACAACAACAATAAGATCAACAACAACAGCCCTCGTAGATATATACCATGATTTTAACACAGTCCCTGAATCCAAATCTGTCAAATCCCTGAACATTTGATTAAGAACAATAAGTGGTTTTAATTAAAAATGTGAGCTCGGGAAAATTCACCAGCTAACAATACTCTGAGCAGAATGATTTTCTCAGTCAATAAAGGAAGCTTAATAAACTCATTGCTTTGCTACCTTTAACTCCAACTTATAAGAGATGTTCTCTATAAAACCAGTAACGGTGTTGCCCACAAAGCTGTCTAACAAGTATGGCAGCCAGGGAGGATGACTGCTTCACACTGATGTTTCTACAGAGTTCCTCCATGTGAAACACTGCCTGAGGTATTTTGTAAAAATATGAAACTATGACAAAATAGAAGTTATGGTTAAAACTATAGATTCTTGTTAAATTTATAACTTCCACCTATGAGTTCAGACTTTCCCAAGAAGGCACAGGAGGCTGTGTGTCAGTGATCAAAGTGATTATTACCAATGTGGACATCCTGGAAATACAGATTTTACAAAGAGATCATAGGAAAGATGGAAATAATTTAAGAAAGACAGACCTTTTCTAGAAGATTTCAATACTAAACAGTTATGTGGACTTCCTCGTCCATCAGTTTCTCTTGTGAAGACTGACTGTGTGTGTGTGTGTGTGTGTGTGTGTGTGTGTGTGTGTGTGTGTGTTTTGCAAGAGAGAAAGAGATAAAGAAGCACACAGAGTGAGTATGGTTACACCAGGGCCTCTTGTCACAGCAAGTGAACTTCAGACTCATGTGCCACTCTTTGCACCTGGATTTATGTGGGTAATAAATAATGGAACCCAGGCTGTCATGCATTGTAAGGAAGTATGTTTAACCATGGAGCAATCTCTCCAGCCCCTGTCATGTGAGAACTTGTGAACAGAGTTCTGCTTTCTCCAAATATCATTGACCAATTTCCCCTGGCAGCTCATGCAACACCTTCCAGTGCTACACATGCTACCATCTGGGAATTGGTTACCATTCTGGAACTAGCAGGATTTTTTGGTGTTGTTTGATGACATTCTGTGATGTCTTCAGTAATAGAGTCTTACCTTAGGCCTGGGGCAGGTATTCAAGGGCTTTGACAGAAGTCTGTCACAATTTGGGGACCTCATGGGTCTCTTTGATCAACAGCTCAGTGGAGGAAGGAACCAACAACTGGGTCAGGGAGATACAGGTCTGAGCAATTATTCTTGAGGTTAGGCTTCCTCCCATTCTACTCATGGCCTCTCATACCAGGTGGTGCCCTCAGCTTCCTCTGGAGCTTACTGTATGAAAGTTAGGATTCTATGGTGTTGATTCATTATTAGTTTAGTTTATTGTATGAGTCCCCTAACTCTCATTCCCCCCACAATTCTTTCCATCCCCTTTTTTATTCTTTGCATTTATTTACAGGTTTTCTTAATACTCAGGTTTAACCTGGTTAGGAACCACATATGAGGGAGAATGTGTGGTGCTTGACTCTGTTCTTGTGTGAGGTCACTAAGAATGATCTGGCTCCAAGTCCATACACTTTCATTAAGTTTCACTGTCATTTTTCCTTTCATCTGAGTAGAATTCCACAGTGTATTTGTACCACAACTTTGATATCCATTCATCCAGCGATGGGCATTTGGGTTGATTCAAATTCTTCACTATTATAAATTGAGCTGCTATAAACATGGTTGAACAGATATCTCTGTGCTTCATCGAGGAATCTGAGGGGGGGGGTAGTTACCCAGTAGAGAAATAGCTGGGCCTGTTGGTAGCTCTATATCCATCCTGTTCAGGAGCCTCCACACTGCTTTCTGACTCTGTTTGTATTTTTTCAGAAGGCAGTGAGAGAGCAGTGGACAATTCACTTCCACCAACAAGACATTGGATGATGGATGACATCCTGGCAGGAGATAAACAACCCCTGGCCTTCACACAGGGCCCAAATGAAACCTATGAGAAAGTGAGGAGAGAAACAGGAGACCAATCACCACAGCAAGTCTGATAACTCATGAAAGGTCAATGGAGATAGACACCAATGATACCTAACATAACCCAGGGCAAAGGTCCAGAGATACTTAAGATCTCAATAATAAAGCAGACTTAAAACTCACCCACCATGACTCAGGGAACTGAGAGGAAGAGGGGGTGGAAAGAATGTAAGAGCTTGTGGGGGAGAATATACAGTGACATTGACCCCTCATCAACAATGCACAAAGGTGGAAGAAAAACAGAAAAACTGGCAACGTCTGGTGCAGTTCATAACCCTTAACCTATGGACAGATCCAGTATGTGCACTGAGGAAGTACCCCAGTGGGTAGGAGACAAAGAGGAGGGAAATGGGGACAACTTCACAAGATTTGCTCATACAATGTATATACATAATAAAGATATTAATAAAAGAAAGAAAAGAAATTAAGTAAATAAATACATTAATAAAAATTATTTATGAAGATATTACCAACATAGGTTGAAAAAGAAGATACATAGGCATCCAAAAATATCAGTGAGAGTCAGTAAAAGATAAGATTGTTATGATCTTATAGTAATAACTACACACCATCTAATATGGAAGTATTAAGTATTATTAAATGAGGCATTTAATGTAAAATAAATTAGTGTATTAGCTTTGATTAATCAGTTAAGTAATCTTCACATATAAAGCAATGTCCCAGATGAACCTTAAAAATAGGGAAACTTATGTATTTCAAGGAATGATAATGAATTCTCAATAAAAAATTTCTAATTTTGAAGCAAACATCAGAGAAAACACACACACACACACAAGAATAAAAATCACAAGCTATATGTCACGTGTGGTGCCTTGAATCAAATATGCTCCCTAAAGTCATGTGCAGTGAATGCTTAATTCCAAGCTGATGGCCATTTGAGGTGGAGAAAGTATGTTCTTGAGGTGGACATAGGTGTGCTATAGCCAACTCCCCATTGCCAGAATTTGGCGCTCTCTCTTGAAGCTGTTTTTCACCTGATCTGGAAATTTTTACAGCACTGTTCATTATGCATTTCTTATAAGAGTATGGAATCTTTGAAGTTCCTCTTACTACTTAGTCACTTTTTAATATGCATCACTGTTCCTGATGACATTTTCATTTAATAATCAGATGCTCCTTCAAAGGAGTGTTTAGAACAGGTCCCCAGCTGCCAGAACCTAAAGATGTTTAGAGCAATACCCATGAGTCTCCCCAAGAACAAGTGCTGAAAGACATCAACAAGTTTGACAACTCATTCGTACACCTATACACTCACACAGACACACAGACACAGACACAGACACACACACACACACACACACACACACACACACACACACACACACACACACACTGAGTTTAGCAGGTGTCAGCAAATCCAACCCAGAACTGATTGCACTAGAGATAGCTCAAACATGAAACATGAAAACAATAAGAAAACAGCACCTAAGCTATGAAAATTCAATCCAGTTGTCTTCCTTACAATTACTTAAAATAAATACATAATTTAAGAAACAGGGTAATATGTCAAAGTAACTACTAGAATGGATTTTGAATATTCTCAACACAACAAAATGATAAAATGGTTAAGGTGACAGGCACATTAATTACCTTGATGGTACTCTTATACATTGTACACTTCCATTAGAAAGTCAGGTTTTCAGTTCCAGGGCTACGGTCAAGGGAGGCAAATATGTAGCCATGCCAGTATGCTAGGTGAGAAGACCAGGCAAGAACTTTCCGCGCTTGGAAGGGAAAGAGAAAGGTGGACAACTCAATTCCACCAACAAGACCTGAGATAATGGCTGACTCCCAGGCAGGAGATGAATCACCTCTAACATATCATCTAAGGCCCAGGTGAAACCATAGAGGAAGTGGCAAGATGAGCAAGAGCACAGCACCTCAGACAACCTATGCAAGAGTGATGGAGACAGACACCGAGGATACTCAAAACAGCTCAAAGCAGAACTCACAGATGCTTAAGAGCTCAACAGTAAAGCAGACTTAAAACTCACCCACCATGGCTCAGGGAAGTTTGCAGAAGAGGGGGCAGAAAGAAAATAACAGCCATGGTGAGGGGAATATCCACAGGCATAGCCTCCTTCAAGAAAAAAAAAATTGGCTACCACTTGCACAAACCATAACCCTGCATCCCATGGCGTATTCCAGCAACCCCACCGAGGAGGGCACTCAGTGCATTGGGGACAGGGAGGAAGGCAAAGGGGGCATCAACACAAGACTTGTTCATTCAGTGGTTCTACTTATTAACAATCAATATTTTAAAAATCAGGTTTATCCCACACCTACATACCTAAATTATTCCATGCCTTTTAAAACATGATTTAGAATGTGAATCTTGTTAGATAGCTCTGACAAGGATAGACATTTATTGGTAATTATTGAAAAGCAAATAAAATAAGGGGGTGATAATACCTTGATAAGTAGAGGAGACGGGGAAGAAGAGGGAGAAGGGGAGCTAGAGAGAGAATATGAAATAATACTCATTATCCTCCAGAGACGCAGAGAGGAACCCGTATTCTTGCATTCTTGTTCTGCAATGCCAGTTCCAGTCTGTCATTTGAATGTCCACAGGACTGCTTGTAGCACATTTCAATGATGTTAAAACGGGCAGGTTCCTGTTCTTTACAATGTGGAAATATCTTTCAAGAGAAACTGCAATTGAGGGTTAAGCATTCTAATTTCTCCTTTGAAATACATGTGTATGCATACAAATAACCATAACATACTGGATGTAATATTCATGATACTGATATGTTAGCCTATAAAAACGTAAAATTACACACACATAATCCATCATTGTTTAAGTATCTTCTATTTTACTTTCTGAAGCATAAGTAGCTTAAGAGCAAAGCATAAGTACCAGCAGAAATTGTGCCAGAAAGGAGGCTGGGAAAATGAATCACTTCTAGAAGGGAACAGAGCCAAGGATTTGGGGCAAAGCCCCAGCTAAAAGGCTGAGGCGTGGAGTAATTGTAACTTAGGGAGAAAGTAGAGATGCCATGAAGGAAGTCACTATTCTTTAAAATAGAACCAAGATCATAAATTACTACTCCTCAACAAGAAGCTACAAAGATTTATGATAAATGCCTGCCAAAACAGTCAAAGGAAGCCAGAGTCAGGCTGGCAGTTAAAGAAGGGGGAAAAAGAGAGCTTCTTAGTATGTGAGAAAGGTTTCTTTTACCCTCATCAAAGAGTATTATTATTCATCAACTGCAGCGATGGTAGCAGAGATCGAAATGTCTGCGTAGGAAGGTCTTGCTTTGCCAGAATGTAAAGATACCACAATGAAAGTTTGAAGCCAAAGAGAAGGTGGAGAGGAGACATGAATCTGCACACCATGGCATCCTGGGCGGGCAGACCTTCAGCTCTCAGCCTTCTCCCTGCACTGCTGTGCCCTTGGTCATGTGAACAAGGGCATCCTTTGGTAGATTTAAAAGTGCTAAAGTTTCAGTCTTCAGATGTAGCTGGAGAGAGCAGAATGATGGAAGAACCAGAGCGACGGTCATCAGCTCAGTGTGACTCTTCACTCCACTCACCAGCCTTGTGACCCGGGGCAAGCCACTGAGTCCTCTGGGACTATGTCCTAATGTGTCAAGAGAAGGATAGGTGAGAAGGCTCTGTGTCATTTGTGACTTAAAAATGAGTTATTTGTATGTTTGTGCGTGCACATGCTTGCATGCACACCATGACCGCATGATGTATGTTTATGCTTAGGATGAAGTTTGACACACGTTCAATAACACACCAATTGCTTAGAATCATTTAACAATTTATTTTTGTGAATTGTTCTTACTCAAAGGAAACTCAGATGGCTCACTGGTTAAAGGCTCTTGCTTGGAAGGCCTGCCAGGCCAGGTTCAAGTTCCTAATACTGCATAAGGCCAGATGCACAAAATATGGCATGTGTCTGGAGTTTACAGTGGCAAGAGGCCCTGTCATGCTCATTCTTATTCTCACTCTTTCTCTCTCTTTATACTCATGAATCAGTAAAGTAAAAATATTTACAAGAAAACCATGTTCCATATAGATGACAGATTGAGGAAATGCTCTCAATCCTATAATATTGAAAGGGATGTTAATTCTGCATTTACATCTGGTAAGGACAGGAGAGAGGAAAGCCTAGGGGTGGAGGCTGTAAGGCTGGTATCATCTTGGCTTAACAATCAAAGTTATTTCTAGGTGGTAATAGTGCCGACGGCAGTTGTTGGATTGCCTCAAGCTGACCTCATGAAACCTGGTACAGTATCCTAAGGCCCTGCTCTTAGATGCCCACAAAAGATGTTTCAAAGAAAGCAGAGATGAACAGATCTGCTCTTTCAGGGAGTTACACATTGAATATAATGACAGCTTCCAGACACATGGACACTCATATGGGCTTGATCTCTATTCTACATCTCAGTTAGAAACCCTGACAGCAATTATTTCTTACTCTATGCAAAATAAACCTAATTGGGGAAGAGGAAAATAAGTTTTTGTTGTTGTTATTGTTGTTTTCCTATTCAAAACCTCAGCAAGACAGGCAAGATGAGTGAGTACAAGCAAGTGAGACCCACATTAAGTCAGTTCCAAGTGATTCTTCATAAAATTGGAAAACTCTGTGTAGGGGCTTGGGAGATAATTCAGTGAATAAAGTTGCTTTTCACATAAGTATGAGGACCTGAGTTTGCATCCCACCATACACATAAAAGCCAGAGGCACAAGTGTCTGCCTATAATCCCAGCACTGCGGAGGGAGATACGGAAGGATACTATGGCTTGTTGGCTAGCTAATCTAGCCAAATTGCTGAACTTGAGGTTCATGGTGTTCAATGTGAAACCCTTTTTCATAAAATTAAGGTGTTGAGATATTGAGAGAGCTATTTGATCACAACCTCTGGTCCCCACATACACTACCACAATACGCATATGTACTCACAAAAATATGAACACATACCTATGTGTATGGATTTCATTACACATAAAAAGAATAGAAACGAAAAAAAAATTCTCTGGATTACCTTTTCCCATTAAGAAGTTAAAGCAGCATTATAATCAAGCTTAAACCAATGTAGACATTTTTAAAGAATTTTCAAGCTAAACTTGGCACCTCTGATGGATCTAAACGCCAGGTGTATCACTTTTCAAATGCCTCCAGCTCTTTGCAAAGCGTCTTAGCTTAAATGAAATCTTGAGAATTTACTATGCAAATAATAATCACTTAAAATTGTCTTTCAAATGTCAGCTATGCTTCATTTTGAAAGCTAAAATAAAAAAACAATAATTTTCTTAGATTTTGTATCACTGACAAGTCTCCAGAAATAAATATACTTCCATTTTATCTGATTACTATACACACGAAATACCTCAGAGACTATTAAAACCACATGTCATGACCTGCATAATATGACATAAATATCCAATATTGCTATCTCACCAGGATTATTTACCATAATTATAGATTGAATTCAGAGAAAAAATAGCACCTTCATATCATAGTAGAAAGCCAACCTGAAAACTAATGTCTATTTTGGTACATGATGTGGGTCTTCTGCCCACACCTCCTGTGTTTCCTTCTCCTGAAAGAAACCATGGAGAGACTCAACATCAGCTTCATGAGTTCCAAGCTCCACCATGGAGGCAGCTAGTAGGGTTTATTATGTGACCTAAGCCACACATACTGTTGGGCATTTTGAAAGGGGTGCTATGAGATTATCTTTCTCATAAACTAATGAAATGTGTAATATTCAAATTTGGGAAAACATACCTGCTTCCTGAAACATTCATCATTTTTTGTGAAAACATTAAAAAATCTTTCTTCTAGCTTTTTTTGAAATATACATTCTAATAAACTGTTTTTGTTGTTGTTATTTGCTATATACTAGAATACTGACTTTCCCAGTTGAATAGGACTTGCACTAAAGGATTACTTACCATTTCTGTCAAAATAAGAATGAAGAATGTTCCCAAGAGTAGCTTATTCCAGGGCCCAAATCAACATCTATTAATGAAAACATGCAAAAGATAGTCCACAGTGGAAAAGAGCTGGGCAGCAATTCACATGACGAGAGTCTCCAGCAGTAGCAGATTTATAATCTGCCTCTTCTCAAGGTTGGCGACAAAGTGGGAAAATGAAGAACGACTACTGCACTTTTTCCTTGGGTTTGTGTGGATTAGAAATCTCTAGAGAACGCGCATTCCCTTTTCACTATTCCAGCATATCCTGGGTTCATAGAGCAAGAAACAAGTGCTTTGGCTATTTAAAAATATTTTGCTTTTTGTCAGATATGTATGATGACTCTCCACAGAGAAATTAGAGAGTAAAGGAAGATGTTCATGTCCTTCCTTCTGGCTCCTGGCTTAATAGCATTAAGGTAGGATTTTTATCTTTTTCATCACTAACAAACTAGAGTGTTGTCACATTACCATTTTTACAGAGTCTTAGCTAAATCCTTTTAGTAGTAAGAAAGTTGTAAAATTGTCTTGACATTTAAAAATGTATCACACTATTTCTACTTTAGATTAAGTAAGTGAGACATTGGATCTGTGACATTTTTAAAGTCAACTGAGTGAAAATGAGGCAGAAAAGCATGATATGAAGAAGCCTAAGAAAGATGATTTAGCAAAATGTTAATTTATTTCAAAATAAGAAAAATACAATGATTCTTTTCTTTGAGGTCAGAATTAATCTTTCTTGCCAATGTGCTCTACAGCTTTAGTTTAGAAATACTTATTCTTCCAAAAAAAAAGTAATACCTAGTCTTGGTTAAATTAGTTTATTTAAATCAAAGTCATAAGTATTATATATAGTTTGTAAATAATCCTATTTTAAAAGTGACAATGGTTTTTGTGATATATTTACTCACTGGGAATTATTTTTAGCTGCATTAAAAATATTCATTTATTTCTTAGAGGAAAGATAAAGGCAGAAAGAAAGATAATTACAATAGTCCTTCAGTGCCTCCTACTACTGCAAACTCTAGACACATGCCCCATTTTGTGTATCTGGCACTTATGAGAGTGCTGGGAAATCAACCCCAGGCAATCAGGCTTTGCAAACAAGAATCTGAGTCACCAAAGTCATATCATGAAGTATCCATATGGAACCCCGCAGAGAATGATGGGATGAACAAGGGACCCACAGCCACAGCCATTCAATCAACACAGGATAAGCCAGTGTGACAGAAACCAACAATTTTCAACACAAAGACCCCCTAAGCTCACAACATTAAAGCAGCCTTAATACTCACCAACCACGATTCAGGGAACTGAGCAGAAGAGGGGGCGGAAAGATTGTGAGAGCCATGGTGGGGGAGACAATCCAGAGGCATGGCACCCCTCAGTAACAACACACTTGGGCCAGGAGTACTGGGCTGAGTACTAGGCTATCCATGGTCCCCTGCCACAAGGACTGATCCAGACGACCCATGTAAGAGGATATCCAGCTGATTGGAGATAGGGAGGGGGGGCATTGGGGAATTGGGGATAACAACTCATTGTTGGCCCACTAAATAATGTAACTCATATGGACAATATATATATATATATATATATATATATATATATATATATATATATATATATATATATATATATATATATGAAAAGAAAAAAACTAGAAGTCTTGGCAATTATAAAAATTTGTGTTTTAGATTGATTCTCAGCTTTGTGTGAAGATAATACAAATTGGCAGATAATAGCTGTAAATTATTTGTATGTTCTTCCAAGAAATTCAAGACTATTACAATACCAGTCTTCCACAAATAGAATGAATGTGATTACTCTGTTTTCAATGTTTTTTTTTCTTTTTTCTTTTTTTTATTTTTATAGCACAAGCGTTTATTTTTTTTTCTTTATTGTCCATAATGAGTTACATTGTTCAGTGGGCCAACCATGAGCTGTTATCCCCAATTCCCCATTGCCCCTCCTCCCCATCCCCAATCAGCTGGATATCCTCCTCCATGGGTCATCTGGATCAGTCCTTTTTAAAATTCAAAATAAGGTATATATTGGGGAAAAGGAAATAAATAGGAAACAACAAAGTGATTCTTCCACTCATTGGACAAATACTGATTCTTCTTGACTCTTTAAACCAAAATAATCCCTTTCCTCCTAACAATGCTAATGATGTTCAGGGGAAAAGGAGGGGAAAAGTGAACAAACCACTTATATAAGCACAGTTATCATATTATTATTTATATTAATTGGGGCTTGGCTATATGTATATTTTAGTTATATAATAAATATATGTAATTGATGGATATATGTATGTATAATATAACATTGGACACTTAAAATTTATCTCACGTTTTGTCTTTTATAATGTCTAAATAATTATTCTGTAACATGCATTCAAGATACCAGTCTACAACATACTAACTGTAATATATGTTTTTATTTTTAAAACATGTGAAATAGGTATGAGAATAATGACAAGAATCCTTCTATTTCCAGAAGAACTCCACATTCTTCCTTTGTAGAGAAGGGGGCTCTGTTTTAAATGCTAAAGTGCTCAACTGTCTTTAAATAGTTAATTAGTACAAGAAGTCATTCAGATATTCTTATTCCAAGTCACTACCCTTCTCATCCTATCCTGTTGTTTTTAGAGTACTAAAAATAGACTCGATGCTGCTGAAAACTAGTGCTTTTGTTTTAAGAATGAACAAAATGTCTAACATTGTTCACAGTGCCAAGGGCAAATCACAACCTAACATACTCTTTCAAAGGGGAAAAAGATTACAGCTGGGAATGTAGCTGTGGTGGTTTGATTCAGGTGACCCTAATAAACTTAAATGTTCTCAAAGCTTGATAAACTTATAGATCTATTTATTCTAAAAGCTTGATTCCCAACTGATGGCAAGTTTGGAATTGGAATCTTGTTGGAGGTATGTTGTTGGGGACAGGTTTAGTAGTGTGAGAGCCAGCTTCCCCTTGCCAGTGTTTGGCACACTCTCCTGCTGCTGTTGTTCACCTGATGGTGGCCATTATCCAGCGTCTGCTCATGCCATCATTTTCCCTGTCACCATGGAGTTTCTGCTCAAGTCTATAAGCCAAAATAAACTGTTTTCTCCCACAACCTGTTTTTGGTTGGGTTCTTTCTGCCCAGAAAGAGAAGCTGACTGTAACAGTTGCTCAGTTGATAAACTGTTGACCATACATACAGGAAATTTGTGGTTCAATCCCCAGGACACCATAGAGCTGGACATGGTGGCCTCCTACTGTAATCCTAGCACTAAGTAGGTGAAGGCAGGAGAATATGAAGTTCAAAGACATCCTTAGCTATATGGCAAGAAAACCAGTCTGGGATACATGAGAATCTTTCTCCAAATAAATAAATACACGCATACATACATAGGTAAATGATAAGGAAAAAAGAAAAGAGTAGTTTCAGAAGTTACATTTCATAGTTTGACTTTCATCTAACAGAGTAGGCAAACTTCAGTGAAGAGTCTTCTTGTTCCAAATGTAGAAATATTCACATTTTCATGATAAACAGATAGCAAAGAAAGTAATGCAGTACCAAATGGTTCATTCTTTTATACTTTCACTGATAATCCCATCAAATTTATCAATACTTTGTTTTTGTTTGGTTTTGTTTTCTTATTGCTTGTTTTTTGAGACAGAGTCTCAAACTGTAGCCAAGGCTGGCCTGGAACTCAGGCTTATCTCACTCTCATGGAAATCCTCTCATTTCTGACTTCAAAGTACTGGAATTGTAGGATGATAAACCACACCTGCCAGTATTTCAAACCTAAGAGTAAAGTCTCTCCAAGACCAGTGGGCTCTAGTAGTTCTCTGCTAATTAGAGAGAATATGTTGTGAGAAATCTATTGGAAGTGAAGAATTCAGTGGAGAACATTTAACTGGTGCTTGACAGGTCATGACAAGTAAATGAGGAAAAAATATGGCTTTGAAGTGTTGGAAATCTTTTGACACTGTGAAGCCTTTGAACTGGTAGCTAATTTCTCCAGTCTTTTCTATGGCTTTCTATAGACAATTCAGCTCTGCCACAGTTCTTTTCTGTGCTCCATCAAAAAGAATCTGGCATAGTCAGCCACATGCTGCTGGGATGAATCTCCAAACCAGGCACAGTTTGGGGAGGAAAATATTTATTGAAGTACTGGATCCAGGGAAGTTTTAGAACTGTGAAAGAGGTTGGCCCCTTTTCACAGATCCAAGCAGAGAGAGAGAGAGAGAGAGAGAGAGAGAGAGAGAGAGAGAGAGAGAGAGAGAGAGAGAGAGAGAGAAATCACCAGCACCTCCAAAGCAAGCAAGCACACTCTAATCTCTAACTAGCAAACAGCAGGAACTCCAGGCTTGAGCTCCAACTGCTCTTTGCATATATAAAACTGGAATTTCACATCTGTCCCCCTCAAAAAAATACCTTAGGGCCTGACCCTAGGACACCTCCTCCAGCCAGGCAGCTGGAGAAAACCTTTAATACACTTTGAATCTATTGGAGAAAATTCAATCAAACTACCACATATACCATTCTCACTTTATACCAATCATTTCTGAAAGTCACTGTAGCAGTAGCCACTTTTAGTGGCAGCCATAGTACAAACACAACCTCCTCCTCTTCAAAACTAAATTTTAGAAATGATCTGTGCATCGAATTCCAGGTGCTGATAAACTCAGAAATGACTTGAAATTGTTAATATTTTCCCTTTCAAGACACACACACACACACACACACACACACACCATGGAATGCTGTAGAAATAAATAATCAGGAATGCTAAGCATCATTGATCAATTTTCAAATAAATTTGAATCATTATTAAGCAAGGTCTTACAGTGAGGAACACACTAAGAATTATGTCTGGACTGGAGTCTTTGAAAAAAACAAAATTCTGTAAAATGAGTCCTGCAATGAAGGATCACCTGCCTCCTCTTACCATTTCATGCTGATGACAAGGATATTTACCAATGAAGCTATTACCCAACACATAGTACAAATATTCAATGTGATAAGTATTATCTTTGCTCATATTTTTTGTAAGTAACCACAGTTTTGATATCTCACAAGTAGTTAAAAATGATCATATATGTACCATATTGTTCTAGACAGTAATCATTTATATGAAGTTCCACATTCACAGGAATGTCACCATCTTTCACTCCCTACAGCTAACTGTACAAAACCCACAGGCATTCTTGCTTCACAGCTTATACCTCCAACTTCTACCATAGATCTCAAATCAGGTCTCATTTTGACTGCCCTTGAAACTGTTCAAGGTATATATTCAAATTTTGTGCAAAATAAATGTACTTTTTGTTCTATCTTCAGGTTAATCTTTTCAAATTTCACATGGTAAATTGAGCATACACAGTATAAATGTACTTATTTTCTTTACAGAAAAAAAAGTTTCAGTGCTTTATTTAGAACTTTTTTCATATGTGATTTCTTTCCTTTACATTCATTTGAAAATTTTTCAAGAGCTAGCTCAGTGGGTAGAGGTACTTGCTTGCAAAGCCTGATGGCCCAGGTTTGATTCCCCAGTAACTTCATAAAGCCAGATGCACAAAGTGATTCATGTGACTTGCACACCATTCTCTTTCTCTTTCTCAAGTAAAAAAAGAAAAAGGTTTTCATAGACAGGTCAGTGAAAATTAGTCATATTTTGGCACATGCAAAATCAATTCATGAAAATGATCGTAATTTGAATCATAAATGTTCCCACAAAGACAATGAGTGAACGGCCTGGGATTATTCCAAGTATCTCCATTGACTTCTTAAGACATGGCCCAATGGGAGGACTTGAGCCTTGAGTGTGTGCCATTGTTGGAGATGCTGAGACGATGGTCCCACCTTGCTTCCTTTACTTTCTCATGGTGAGGTGATCAGTGTTGTTCAAGCCCTCACTCACTAGCTTCAAAATATATAGCCTCACCCTCACTGAAGCCAGTATATCATAGGCCAGGGTTTACAGAAAGCACTCATCATGTGTACCTTTGCATTTGTTATCGCTCGTGCTTGTTCTGGTGACAGAAATCTAACACACACACACACACACACACACACACACACACACACACACACACACACACACACACACCACACAAAGCACACATACATAGAAACACTTCCAGAGAAAAGAACTGAATATACCAATTTTCTAAGTCAAACACACACACACACACACACACACACACACACACACACACACACACATTGGAATTTAGCGAACTTCAGGTAATAACTTAAAATAAGTTTTAGAAACACTTTAATAGTGAATGATTATTTTAATATTTCAAAAATTTCCTCCTATAACTATCTGGTAATCTTAAGCAGCAACAGAATCACAAAAGTAACATAATTTATCTTTAATTTTTAATTAAAATCAGGAACACTTACTTCACAGTTTCTTTTTCCCCCACTTAAAATACTGTACAAGTTCATATTTTTAGGACTGGGGAGATGCCTCTAAGAACTCTTGTTGTTTAAGCCTGAGAGGCTCTCAGCAGAATACCACCGAGTTTGACTCCCAGACCCAGGTAAAAAGCTAGGCATTGTCATTCCAGTCTACAGAAGGCAGAGACTGAAGCACTACTGGAGCTTGTTGACAGACAGCAGCTCTGGGAAGAGAGTGAGAACCCTTCTCCACGAAATATGCACAGGACCGATACGAGGAGACCCAAGCATGGGTTTGGACACCTCTATGTGGGGTAACATATCTGCACATATACATGCATATACCACATAGCATACACACACCACACTACACACATTGACACAGGCAAGAATAAATGAATCAAGCGACTGACATTTAAAGCAGTGAGTACCATAATCTGACATTTTTCTATTGAAATATAGCAGGTTGTTGACTTAAATAATGAAGTAGACTAAACACACATTATTAAAAAAGAAAAATACAATGTTCTTATATTTCACTTGACATTTTTTAAGCAACAAAAAGTGTAGTTTATTTTCAGACTATTGGCCATAAGATAGGAAGGGATAAACTTCATCTGTTAAAAACTTGTCCTGGAATATCTATTCTAGTTTCTAGAATCTACTTTTGAAGAAAAAATAAAAATAGAAGATTTTTTTTCTTTGCTCAGGGAGTTCTAAGAATGTAATATTTAAAATTCTTCTGTAATAATTATAAAACCTTATTTCAAAAATTATGAAACTATAGGACTGAAGAGATGGCTTAGTGGCTAAGGTGTTTGCCTGCAATGCAGAAGGACCAGAGTTCGATTCCCCAGTGCCCATATACAGCCAGATGCACAAGAGGGCCCATGTGTCTGGAGTTCATTTGCAGTGGTTTGGAGGCCCTGGTGTGCCCATATTCTCTGTCTGCCTCTCTCTCTCTCAAATAAATAAATAAATAAAAATATTTTAAAAAATTATGAAACTATAGGATGATTATATGATTTATTTTTACAATGAAACACACTAAAATTATTCAAATAGTAATAATTATTTCACTATAATATGGTAATCTTCATATTGTATGACAGAAATGAACAAAGAAAGGAAAAAAAGCCACAAGAAATTAGTAGTCTTTATATAAAAACAACCTAATAAATGGGGATGACTAATAAGCCTAAATGATGCAAGAATATAAGACATTGCTATTGCCAATATCAGTGAACTAGGTCCAGTTCCTTGACTAAGGTAGAGTGATTATAAGATATACTAGCCATTCACTATTCCATATGCCACGTGAACTATGATAAGTTTAGGAAGAATCCTGACTTGAACCATTATTATTTCCATGGTTAGATTAAAAAAAAAGTTTTAACTCAAAAACTTTTTAAATCAGCATCTGAGGAAACTATCAGAGTTGGTTTGACAACTTTCACAAGATGCATTAGTTTACAGGAAATGAAATTTGCAAATGATATTGGCTGTCTGTAGTGGAAAATAAGGGTTGTAGATGCAAGGTATTCTGTCCAACATATTAATAGGCAAAGGGAACGAGTTCCAACAGACACTAATATCCTGAACTGCCAGTATAATGTTTTCCTGTGTCCTGTAGAATGTGAAATATCTCTGCTTCTAAGACACCCAATCTTTGCCTACAGACGAAAGAAATCAAATTATCTCAGAGACACATAATGACTTCTCATGGAGGAAACAGCTCAAGTCCTTTCTATAAAGGGGTAAATTTGAGCACATGTGAGATAAGAAGTTTCTCTTTTTCCACCCTAGGTAGAAGACCATCAAAGACAGGGAAACATTCACAGTCCTGAAATGATGTATATGTAGTTGGAAACTATTATGATAAGATATATGAGGATAATTATTTCTATAGTTAAAAACTAAAGTACAAAAATTAAAAATCCTTTAGTAATTGAACCATAAATAACTTATGAAAATAATCTAAAGGGAGTTGTTCCTGAACGTGTGTGTGTGTGTGTGTGTGTGTGTGGTTGTTCATGTTCATGTGTATGCATGTGGGCACATGTATGTGTAGATGCATGTGCACACATGTGGAGGTCAGAGGTCTGTTTTGTTTTACTGAGGCTGCCTCTTACTTGAGCCCAGAGCTCACCTCTTTCACTAGCCTAGGTATCCAGCTTGCCACAAGGATCCTATCTCCATGTACTGTGTGACTGGATCACAGGTGGTCACCTAAACTACCCACCATTTATGTGGGTACCGGACAGCAAAACACTTTTGCTTGTATGACTAATGCTTAACTGACTGAGCCATCTTCCCGGTCCCCAAAGTTTATTGTTTTCATGTCCCTATATTGTCCAAAATAAAGATAAGAACTTTTAATGGTGATATTGCTACTCCAGGTTTTCAAATATTAACCATGTATACACTATAATATGAAAGTTTCATCTGACATGATATTAGTGATAGGCTAATTCCCAGCAGCCTCTGAAGGTTAATTCTAGACATTTAAGCTAGTATCTACATGGGCTTATAGCTGTGAGTGGGACATCATTAGGATCGCTTCTTATACCCTTGATGATATGGAGTTGAAGAGCAAAGAAAGATGGTGTTATCTCTGGAAATTTTAAATCCCAGATCTTGAAGAAAACAGTACAGCTCAAAGAAGAACAGAGGTATAAAAGAAGGGGAGCAAAGAGAAGTTATCCTAAGATAAAACATGACATGGAAAAATTGCATTTTTTTCTGTGTAGTACCATTTGTACATCACCATTTCCCATGACCCAGAACAGCACTTTCTTGGCTGCAGTGTGTGTGTGTGTGTGTGTGTGTGTGTGTGTGTGTGTGTGTGTGTGCATATTGAGGATGATTTGTAATATTGAGTGAAGGAACACTGGACTAGGAATTGGTGCTAAGTAAGGGGGGCAGCTGGGGTGGTAATAATACCTATGATATCTTTCATAGAGCCTCAGCTTCCTCTCTGAACACATGCACCTAAATAGAACTTGTGCTTACTGCAGAATCTATCTATCTCAACTTGAAAGCGCAAAGTTGGTTTATTACACATAACTTAATCAGAATCTAAGTCCCCCAACTCTAATACAAGGAAACCCATATGAAAGAATTAATGTCCCACATGCCTGTGTTCCCTCCACTTGGGAGGTGGAGGCAGGGAAATCATGTGTGAAGGTCAGCATCAGCTACACTGTGAGCTTCAAAGTTAGCTTTAGCTACAAAAGACCCTATCTCAAAAGAACAGAATAATGAAAACAAAAAAAAATCTCTTTCCTTTCTCTCTTCAGTCTTGCTCTAATTCCTTCCATACCATTGTCCAGCTGCATATGACCACTGAACCCCTTTGCTGAAAATCTATATAAAGTGGGGTCACGGAGACTTTTTTAGAGATGATGGTGATACTCTGCACCTGTTAACAAACAGCATGGGGTGGTGCTGAAAAGTTGGTGGATTTGAGACACATTCTGGAAACATGGGCAAGAGGATTTATTAAAAGAATGAATATGCCAGGAAGGTAGGCAAAGGGAAAGGAAGAAGTGGAAGGAGGGAGAGAAATGGGGAATGGAAGGAGATGAAATTTTTCAAATTCCCTTTTCCCTTCTTAAGACATTTACTTTTAAGTTTCTTCTCCACAATGCGACAAAAGCATTGTGAAACGCTGAACTGACTTGACATGGCACACACTTGCAAGGTCTTTTTTTTTTTAGTAAAAGAAATGATGTAAAAGGATTTTGTCTGTGATCATAGCTATCAAAATTTATGCACATCATCTCTAGTGTCTTTGCTGACCCCTTCTTTAACTCTCCACAGTTCTAGCACCTCAAGGTCTCTTTAAAAATGTGATGACTTTTACTTTCCTCTGTTCTTCATCTTGCTTGCATTCACTCACCATATACTGCATACTGCTTTCCTTCCCTTCCCTTGCTCCCCACCCCTCCCCTCCCCTCCATCCCCCTCCCCTCCCTTCCCTTCCCTTCCTTTTCCTTCCCTTCCCTCCAGTGTCTAGTACTAGCCTGCCTTCCATGTGCTCTAACAGAAACTCTGATGAGACTCAGCTTCAGACACATGCAATTACCATAATGATCTGAGCAGCTGACTTCTCGTTCTTTCTTTTTTATTTTTACTCTTCCTGCCCCATCATGCTCATGGCCAAAGCTGACCTTGAGCACAAAAAGCTTCATCACTCTTCTATCACTTTCCTTACTTGTCTGCAGCCCCACCTTCCAGCAGTCTCTTGCACACAACATCAAGGTGCGCAGTGAGTGTGCAGGGAGGTACAGATGGCCACGGGCAGGGATGGACACTCCTGAGGACCTCACAATTCAAACTCACAGAGGCTCTCCTTCTGTTCACCTATTCATATCTGCCTCATTTTCCCACAAGCTCTCCTCTTTTCTCTCCACTCACACCGGCAATCCCAGCAGGCAGCAAGTGGCTGGCATCTATTTCCATCTTCCAGCAGTTCTTGAGTCTCCATTTTCTGAACAGCATGACATCTGAAAGACAAATGCCCAGCACATGCACTAGTGCCACTGAAGCATTCTAACATTGCCACTCCAGAGCAGGGTTTAGCTTAACAGCAGGTACCTGTAAGCACACCCCTGTTCTCTGCCCCTGGCTGTCAAAATAGGAAACCGTTGGCACACAAATTTTCTGTCACCATTCATCTCCTTTTCATACAGAATTAAGTTTGCCTAGCTTAATTGATTTTTTGTATTTTATAATGTATTTTGGGTGTAGATATGTGCACTGTGTATGTATGCATATGATATGCATGTATATGGGCATGTGAATGTCACATTGGAGGTGGGAGGACAACCTTGGAGTGCTTTTCCCACTTCCTATCTTCTTTTGAAACAGAGTCTCTCTTGCCATTAATGTGAACTTCTGGATTCTCTGGGCCCACTTCCCATTCACAGGACTCACTGGGATCCCCACTGCAGATAGGTGTGTCTGACTTTTCCAACTTCTATGAGGCATAACAAGGAAAGACTGGGCCAATGCAAAGTCAAGAAACATCAGCAAACATCCACATCTGCAGTTTAAGTCCCATAGCACAACCAGTGACTGACAGTCTCCGGATTTTCTGATTCTGTCCCTTTAGCTTGGCTGAATACCTGGGGAAACTTCCATCCCCAGCCAACAGCGCTCCATGGTAGCCCTTGCAAAGTCCTGGTATGTCCAAAACATCTTCTGTCTCCATTGCAAACCAAGGTCCACTTTCCAATGGCTTCACTGGCCAACCAGGGACTCCACGCCCTGTTCCAAATACAACATCTCAGCAGCAGCTCCTGGAACTGTGTGCACTTCACGACCCACTCCATGCATGCATTCCTCATGCTTCCAAAGGCAATGCCAGGAATGCAGGACCCAATGATTTGGTAATTCAGGGACAAAATAAACATGACCTTGAAGAGCAGATTTCTTTCTTTCAGGGATTTCCTTTCCAAAGAGTTTGCACAGTCCATCTTTCTGTCCTTCCTGGGTGGAAACACCTCAGGCATCTCTCCATTGTTTCAATGTAAAGCAGTTGGGCCATAATCAAAAGCCAGTCTCTGGCAAGTAAGTTATACTTGCTTTGAGATTTTTCCAACTTCAAATCTTAAATTTTCATTCCCATATCCATAGCCAATCACACAGTCCATTTCTTAAATTCAGCCTTGTTCAAACTCTCTGGGGATGGGCAGTAGGACGCATCCACCCCTTGGCCCAGGCACACTTCTATTAAAGTTTTCTGCAGTCTCTCCTTCCCCTTAGAAAGTTCACAAGCCAAGCCTCCAAATGCAATTCTCTCTGCACTGAGTATTTCCAAATTCTCACCAGAATAGTCTATAAAACTTGGCTTACTGCTCTGGAAGGCATCTTCAGTTGTAAGTACCAAGTCCATGTCCATTCCTCCAGCATACAAGTTCCAGAATATCAAAATCCACATGGTCAGATTCATCTCAGCGAATCACCCCACTCTTGGTACCAAGTCTGTCACCAAGTCTGTCGTAGTCAGCCACACGCCACTGGGATGAATTTCCAAACCAGTCATAATTTGGGGGAGGAAAGTATTTATTGAACTACAGATAGAGGGGAAGTTATGGTTATATCTACTTTTCATTCATCAAAACATAAACTGCTCTTCTATTTAAAGTAAAGGCAAGATTTAGATGCCAAATTATATTGGTAAAGTTGTTGATCTACACAAAGGTCTAGCAATTTGTGGTCACTCAGGAAAATTTATCCTCTGAACTATGAACCACAATCAGATTCCTGTCTCCTTCCAAAAGTTCCTCATGCCAAGAACTTCTAAATGAATCTGAGTAATTGTGCACTCATTTCCAATGTTAATTTTATCTTTCATTTTCCAGGATTAACATATTTACAATGCTGATTTTGTTGCAGAACAAACCCAAAATGCTAGTCAAATTTGTTATGTTTTCTAGCCTTGGCAGCTAGCACAAGGGACATGAACAAAAGGCGGAGATCATTTATTCATCCATTGATATGACATGTATTCTCTATTTTTTTCTACTGTTTTGTTTTTCTTTGGCAGACTTGAGAATCAAATGTAAGGCTTTGCACTGTCATTGAACTATTCAGAAGTATAGCCACAGCCAAAGTCTCTCTATTATTTAACCTACTCAGCATTATTTCATTGTTTCTGCAAAAAATACACACACTATTTAGGCATAGATCATGCTCACATTAGGCTTACAATATGACCTATCTCTTCTCTCTCTATATGTGTGTGTGTGTGTGTGTGTGTGTGTGTGTGTGTGTGTGTACAATTTTATTAATCAAGACAGAAAATGGAAACACTATAGAAAAGGTTAGCTGGGCATGGTGGTGCACTCCTTTAATCCCAGGACTCTGGAGGCAGTTAGGAGGATCACCAAGAGTTCAAGGCCAGTCTGAGACTCCATAGTGAATTCCAGGTCAGCTTGGGCTAGAGTGAGACTCTACATTGAAAAACCAAAAATTAAAATTCATAAAAAAGTTTAATATTTTCATAGGTGAATCATTTATGGCTTCTGAACTGACTCATGCACTTTAACAAAGGATATCTTATGACTGAAATTTCGGTAGCATGGGTAAATTAAAATATATAATTTAAGTCAATAGAAATGTTAAAAAAATAAGGAATAGAAATTTAGAGATTGTTATCCCTTGTGAATGGAGTTCATTATACTTGATCTCTGATATAAAATATAAGGGATTTTTGTATTAACTATTTATGAAAGAAATATAATGATATACAATTATAAAAGAAAAGAAAGGATATATATATATATATATATATATATATATATATATATATATATATATATATATATATATATATATGGTACAACTCAAGTCAGAAAATACAATGATAGTTAAAATGTTATATAATTAAAAAGGCATTTCCACTTAAGCACCATAAATTAAATAAAATTCAATGTTTCAAACAAGAAAACTATTTTAAATATATTGTCTAATTTTTTTATATTTTATTTTATTTTATGAGAGAGAGAGAGAGAGAGAAAGAGAGAGAGAGAGAGGCAGACTGAGAATATGGGCGCACCAGGGCCTCCAAGCCACTGCAAATGAACTCCAGACACATGCGCCCTCTTGTGCATCTGGCTGTATATGGGCACTGGGGAATCGAACTCTGGTCCTTCTGCATTGCAAGCAAACGCCTTAGCCGCTAAGCCATCTCTTCAGCCCTATTAAGTCTAATTTGAAAGCTGGGGAAATATACACTTGTCATGAGAGGGATTTCGACATAGCAAATTATAGCATATAAATATACTCTGTATCATTACATATTTTACACTGAAAACTTCAAAAAGGAAGAAAACAGTTTATTTAAGCATTACCATGATGTTTCCATCTTGAATTTTGAAGGCATAGTTACTCCATCACAGAGCTGGGAAGTAGTACTCCAATCTTTTTACATGCAACAAAGGGAGCACTGTTCTCATCGATAGAATTATAACCTATCATGAAGCCTGTTCAGAAATCTTCAGAATAGCTAAGCCTAACTCAGTGAAAACCATAGGTATATGTGTTTGTTATTTAGGTATATTTCTTCAGAATTGTATCAATTGGATTTGTTCCATAATCTAATGGAATAAAGTTGCATAAAATGCATCTGACAATCTTCCCACTTGCAGGTATTTGCTAGATTATAAATTCTATATGTCATTAATTATATATATTATTTATACTCATAGAAAATCCTAGAATATTAAGAATATTGAGGGAAATTTTATGCACAATTGTGTATTTAGCATAATTCTTACTGTTAGCAAATTATTGATTTTTTCTAACATTTCTAATCCAATATACAGATATGTTTGTTTGCTACTATTTGTGTAGAAATATAACCATCCCACCAAATCAATTTCCTTCCCAAGAAGGTCATAATATACACAAGGAATATTCTTCCCTATTCATCTCTACCAATAGTGTCTTCCACATTTTAGGCAGGAAATGAATAAATTTCAATGAGTATTGTCAAAGTTTCAACAATGCACTTTTTCCTATTACTAACAATTTATATTCTTATAGTTTCTAGCAATATAGAAGAGCAAACATTAGTTATTCTTTGATAACGGTGGTAAGCAATGGTACCAGGAGCAGAACCTACACTTCTGATGTGTTTTTGAGTTTACTAAATCCAGATAGCCAAACTGTCTCCCGAGAAAAGAAAGTTCACAGGCGTTGCAATTGCAATTCAATGCATGAGAATTTCCGAATAGATTTTAATATTCAATCAGATCTAATTTAGCCTAATAAATTGGGCATACTCTCATTTTGTGTCTTGGTATTTATCATTATTCTAATAACCACAAGGATTTAGGTATATATTTAACTTGGAGGTGAAAGAAAAAACAAAATTTAGTAGTAGAGATTTCTAGAAACTATATCAACATCAACCATCTACAAAGTAATGTACATGGGAAAAATATCTCCTAAATATCTACTTCTACAAAGAAAAGAACATTTGCAGGCTTCCATAACACAGCATAATTTAAAAATGCATGGATTTATTTATAATCCCTACATCTCTGTGGCTTGACCCCTTTTATCTGGGCAAAAAACTATGTAATATTTCATCCTAGCCTTCTGATAATTAACCTTTTGGTTATTTTCAAAGTGCTTTCAAAAGTTAAATTATCTGGTGATGCAAGGATCAATTAGAGCCTAATCCAGTTACAGGAACTTCTCAATTTAGATTGAGATATTGTTACTTTGATGAAAATTATCCTTTATTTGTTGAGAATATAAAAATTGTGACAAGAAAAACAAAACTGTTTAATAAGAAGATATACTGGTTTCACTATTCTATGATCCATAAAGTGTGAAATGAGATTTCATTGAAAACGGGTCTAGGTAAATTGCTCAGTGGGTAAAGAGCTTGCTGAACAAATGTGAGGATGAAGGTTCAGGTGGGAGGGTACTTCTGCAATGCCAGCATGGCAGATGTTAGAAGGTGGATACAGGAGAATCCTCAGGGTCTTGCAGGCCAGTACAAGCAGCAAACAAATGATTCAGTCTCAAAGAAAGTAGAAGATGAGGATCAGCATCCAAGGACAGCCTTTGATCTCCACACACTAGTGTCTGCACTCATATAGACATGAATATAGACAAAGATTTTAAAACTGTTATTTACCAAGTTTGAATTAGTCAAATACAAATACCAAAAAAAAAAACCTGGGGTATCTCTATAAAAATTTCTGATGTCTGACTATGAGAGATACCCAGGACATCTGTCTAGGACATGAAACAACAACCATGCGTATTCAGAACCAGGGAAAAGAGATTTCACCTGATCCATCTTGCAATAATTTGGATATTGAACAGAAATATGAATACAGGTGCTCAGAACATGCAAATTACTTAAAATCTACATATCTACAATGATGCTATCATTAGTTTTTAGAATAAATTATTTGTAACATAAGTTAGGATAATATTTTTATGTAGAAACTTGAGATAAAAAAAACTATCAAGAATGGTTCATGTTTTTATTTAGTATTGAGGGGATTTCCATAATAAGATTAAAAAGTCCTTGTTTTGAAACTAATAGATTCTATATATTGAATGATAATCAATTAATTTCATTATAATAAATTTTATGTGAAAAGTATAAGCAACAATAAAGGTAAAAACACTTACAATGCCTGAAAGTTTGCTGTTGGTGAAAGCCTGACAGAAAGACTGTATGTCTGTCATGATAAGAAATAAGATTGTGAAACTCTGAACCTTTTTGTGATTAAGCCTTTGGACCAAAGTTCCAATGTGATGCTGACAACGCAAAGCACCATAGGACACCATGAGAAATACCCAGGTAAGGCAATAGGTGAAAGATGTACATGAATGGCTGATCGTTGAAAAGCACGATCAATTTTTTGATGAACTGTGTTCCTTTATAACTCAATGGCATTTCCTCAGAAGACGGGTTAGGATTCATGAGTAATAGAAATGACATGAGAGTCGAGGGGTAGGTATGAAGTAGGGTTAGCAGGGATAATGTAGGTAATCAAAAAGATATGTTTACGCTAGTTTACATATTACACAATGTATACACGATTTGAAACATCATTTTATTACATTTATATTACCATCTTATGTGTATCAATTGACTTTATTGGGGAATATTTTATAAGTACTTATAATTCAATAATTTTCCCCATTCTTGGTCTAAATTTTCTATTTCTTCCTAATTTAATTTTGGCAGGTGATACACATACAAGACTTCATCTATTTCTTCTAATTTACCTGATTTCTTTGTTATGTAATTTTCATGATAATGTCTTCTGGTACTTGTTATTTCCGTGTCATTAATTGTAATGTGTCCTTATTATCTCTAGGTTTATTAATTTTGCTTCTTAATATAGGTAAAGGTTGATTGATTTTATTTAACTTTGAAAAATCGTAATTCATCACTCTAAAGTTTTATGCCTTTACTTTATTTGTTGTTGTCTGAACCCTTATTATTTTTTTCTTTCAATTAATTATGATTTTATTTCTTGTTTTAGTACTTTTTCATGTAATATTAGATTATTTTTGAAACATTCTCTTTTTTAATACATAAATATTACAACTTTTTTCTCAAAATCATGTTTTTTTCTATAAACTATAGGTTGTGGTACGTCATATTTCCATGTTTGTTTAGTAATTTCTAGTTTCATATCACTGTAGTTACAAAAGATACTTGATGTGATTTCAATTTTATCAAATGACTGATCCTGGAGAATGTCCTGCATGGCGGATGGAACCCTACCTGCCTGTTAGGTCATTTGGTCTTGAGTGAGGATCAAATACATCTGCTCATTTTCAAAGTCTTTGTTTGCTTGTGTAAGTATGTGCAGGTATATGCTATGTGCGTGAGAGAGAATGCATTCATGTGTGAAGGTCAGAGCACAACCTCAGGATGTCCATCCTGTCTTTCAGACAAGATCTCTCTCTCTCCCTCTCTCTCTCTCTTTCTCTCTCTCTCTCTCCAGACCATTTGGCCTCAAGAACTTCAAGGTTCTCCAGACTCTGCCTCCCATTGATACAGGCTTCCTAGGATTAGAAATGCATGTGCTACTTATATCCAGCTTTATGTTGTTCTAGGGATTCCAACTTCAGTTATCAGGCTTGCCGAGGAAGTCCTCTAAGCACTGAGAAATCTCCACAGGTCCTTGATTTATCCGATAAAGATAAACCAGCATGTGAATGGGAGGGGTTGGAGTTCCATACTCTTATTGTATTGCTTCTTGTCTTGCCTTATGTATATTTGCATTATGTATTCAGAAATTCCAATGTTGGGTGCATATATAGTTGTTGAGTCTTAGTACTTGCTGAATTGACTCCTTTATTATTATATAGTGACATTCTTTGTCTCCTTTATAGTTTTGCACTTAAACTATATTTTATCTGATATAAAAATAGTTCAATGTTAGGCACATATCTTTAATTCGACAACTTGGCATTATAGGAGAATGATTAGTTTTAGGCTATCCTGTATTATATATACACTGAGCCCCTGTATCAAAAATTAATTTAAAAATCAAGATTATATACTTAAATATTCTCAAAAAACATAACAAGTTAATTAATGAGCATATTTTGTGTGGACCCTGAATTGAACAAATCTAATCTACAAATACATTTTAGATAAAATTGAGAAAGCCATGAATGGGAGCTGGTTATTAGATGCCATTAAAGATTTTGTGAGAATAACATGGTATTGATGGGAGAACCATTTATTAAAGTATATTTCCTCAAATGATGTATAGTCCTAACCCCTAAGAATGTGGGAAAAGTACTTATTTTCCTAGAGGAAAATACTTAGCAGATATAGAGTTATATAAGATCAATTATCCTCACTTTAAAACTGAGGTTATTAGGGTAGGCTCTAATACAATATGACTCATATCAGCCAATATTAGGAAAGACATAGATTAAATAGAAAGAATTTGAGACAAATAGGAAACATGGCCATTTATACTCCAAGAAGAAAAGCAAGTAGAGCTTCTCCGCAGCACCTACAGAAAGAGGATGACTGTGGAATCTGAATATTGGACTTCCAACCCCTGCCTTAGAGATACTGAATTTCTTTTTCTTATTAAAAATGTAATTTCTCTGTTGGCCATGAACACCTTATGCACCATGCAAGTGTGCTTATTAGTTGAAAATGTAGTCTGAAGCACTTATGCATGCAATAATGTGGTGTACTTACATTGATGTTAGTGAAACATAGGAAAGGGTGAAAGAAATAGATTAAAATTAGAAATTCTTAATTATTGAAGTTGCATGTAGATATTTGGAATTTACTATATGCTTTGTATTTGGAATGACTTAACAAGTCCAGAATAAAAGCTTTAAATAAGAGAGTAAATGCATGAAATCAGTGCTTGGGTGTAAATATAAACACACACCTAAAAGAATGCTGCTTTCCATCAGCCTCATGTGGATAGCAACAAAGTTTGAATGCAAAAAGCCTAGCCAGAGAATATAGCCACTCAACAATTTTATAACAGTAATGTTCACATTTAAACTCATGCTTCTATAAAGTTTATTATTCACTAATAAATAGCATTCTAAAGAAGTTTTCATACATATTATAGAAATAATATAAACAGTGTCTGAGTCCCTTGTAAGATATTATATATTAGGAATATTCATGAGTACTTCAGGGAAAGATGAAAAATAAAATGAATATTCCCTTTAACATTTAGAGGTTTAAACCCATCCTCCAAAGTAGCACTTGGATGACATTTTTCCATTGTGTTATGATACTGAGAGATGAGGCATATTGTTCTTTTTAAAAAATAATATATGAAATCTAAAGCTTTTATAACATTTAATGATGACAGAAATGCAGATTTAGGTGACTCATGTCCCCAAGTATCTCTGAAAAATAAAGCGTTCAGAGAGTAAAGTGTGCTTGATGTGTTATTTTAAAACTTCACATTCAAGGAGTTTAGTCAACACCGTCCCAGATAAGAATATGATTAGTCAAACTTAACTGAATCACAACTTTCCTACTACACTACCTCCTAATTTCTCAACCCAATCCTTGACTCCTATTCCTTCACCCTGGCCCTCCCTGGTTGCCAGTAGTAATGCAAAGTCTCTGGAATGTGGAGAGAAGGCATCACTGTTGAGGGCTGACTTTGCATCCTTCTCTTTTGTTGCTTCCCTGTGAATCTTAAAATGTGATGAACTTGCATCTAGGTTGTGAATACTTAGTTGTAGGTATTCTCTCCAAATAATGGTTCTCCTATTTAATATAACTGATACTGATCTCAAAGGGGTATATAAAATGCACAACCCCAAGATTTCTTAATAATCTAGCACACATGGCAAATTTTGATGTTGTTTCACATAACTGAGTAGCACAATATTTAATGAGTATTCTATAATGAAACTAATATACCCATGATTAACAGTTAAGTAAGAGCTAGACCAAGTGATTCTATTATCACCTGAATAAGCTCTTTCAAGATTACTGTTTTGCTTGGCTTGTGATATGCTTTTTTAGGTTTTCATTCTAAAACTTCTGTTATTTGACATTCAGCTCCAAAATCATTATCTGAATGTGAATATTATTTTGGCAACTGATTTAGGTCTCACAAACTACCATATTTCACCAACTCTGGCACAGCTCACAATGATAGGTGTGCAATCATACCTATGTACATATGCATGTACACTTATAGACAACATTCATTTTCTACATCATATCACGATAAGGCAGAGTACAAAGAAAGCATCTGAAGTATTCCTGCTAATATGGAGTCCATAGAACAATGCCTGTTGTCTCACTAATGTGAATTATCAACACCACTCACTCATCATTATAAAGATTATTACATATTTTATCTCATATGCAAAGACTAATTCTTCCATTGTTTTCAAAGATCTACAAATTTCGACTTTCTCTGCAGTCTCCCATGACTTTGATAAAGCCAATACTGTAACACAATATGAATTCATATTCAGTGTTCATATACCCACAAAATTCTTATATGAGGAAAGACCTTTATATATTCTGCACATTTCCATTATGTGACTTATATGCTGAATTTCACTCTTTCAGACACAACTTTGGAACAATCATCACTTCCCTCATGCTTTCATTGAAGGAGTACTGAGCCAAAATGATAAAAAAACCAAACTCTTCCCAAGGAAGTAAGCGAATTACGAATGGGATAAAAGTCTTGTTATATGGGAACAAAGAAAGCTATAACAAAGGTAAGACGTGTATATAAATAATACAATGTAACAAAAACCATGAGCTCAAAGGATCTGTATTTTCTCCAGCATCTTTTTAGCTGAGGTATTTGAACAGGTGAAGTTTAGATGTTGAGAATGTATCAAAATAGGCCGATAAGGATGAGTAAAGACAACAACTGATACAAATGAGATAGAATAAAATATGGAAAGTAAAATTGATAAATAATGCTTTTCATGACCCTCTCATAAATTTGTATTTCTTTGAGCACTCATTTGGAAACTTTAGCCCTATGTTGCTTATAGGTACATATGGTCACATATGTCCCAGAACAGGAATGTGAGTGCTGTGTACAAGCCCCTTCTGGGTGTTTTAAGTTAGATCATTGCCCTGTATTTTCTGTTTCTCTCCTCATCTCATTCTTATGGGCTGGAAGTTTCTGCCACTTGTCTTTAATTCAGGCATTAAATATACATGTGAGAGTAATTCTCTAAGGTATGGAGTCATTACAGAGATGGACAAGAGTGTTTGACATGATTAGGTAGAGTCCAGATGTCTAGCTTCCAGATTGTTTTCTTATGTCCTGAATATCAGGCTGAGTTTAAACATTTTCTTGCTTTGATGATCATTACAAATAAAACAAAAGCTGAGAACAGCTATTATTCTTTTTTCTTATTGGATGCCACAAGTGCCTCATTCCATGTTATTTCACTGTACTTCAATGCGAATAATTTAATCACAGTTTTGTATTTCAAACATTGTAGTGAATATAAGACTATCAAATCAGTTAGGATTGCAAATGAGAATATAACAGAGCTCCCAGGTAAACTGTGCACAATGTGGAATTGTGGTTATTTCTGATTAGGTAGTTATGACAGTAGCTTATGGGAAAAGAGAGTAATTTTAAATTATGTAGCAGAATAAGCAAAAGTACTTAAGATAATTATGAATATTGGTTATGAAAAATATGTTCAGAAGTGAGTAAAAACATTGAGAGGTACCAGAAACACAGCAGGGGTGGATCTTCAGCATCTAAAACTATTTGCATAAAGATATGTTCAAAAGCAAGCTCAGTGTATTATCTGTCATAGAAAGTGCACAAAACAGACAAGATCCAAAAGGGGAAAAGACAGGATGACACACAGCCACGTTGGATACTAAAGAAGACAGAGCTGATACACTTCTCACTTAACCTTACTTTCAAGTAACTATAACATGTTAGTCTACAATATCAGATATTGGAACAAAGGTTTTTAGGAGTGACTAGTGATAAAGGTAATGCATTCTTCTCTTAACACTTTTCTTTATATTACCTCACATAATGCTTACATGGATTTTATCTTCACTGACAGAACTGCCTAAATAATTCATACAAAACTTTGTTTCTAAAAAGATTATGCCAGTAACTGAAGAAAATTATATTTTGGTTTAAGATCTCCAAATTGATTATCTACATGGCTCTTGTTCCAATATAGATTGTGAGAATTGAAGCCGTGATCATGAGGATCACAGGTCAAATATACTCAAATATCCATATGCACGATTCCTTATAAATCAGCCTGACAGGACTTCCCTCTATCCACACATCACTGAAAAAAAATTATATGATTGAGATGTCATCTTGATGCAGAAGTATAATCATCTCAATTCTCCACAGAAAATACTCAATACAGGATAATTCCTCTTCAGTTTGACTACAATTCCAAATAATTTGAAGAGACCTTTCTTTTCTCCTTTAAATACAGATTGAACATTTTCAGTTCCTTAAGCCACCACTTATATATAGACAGCTGTTTTTATTATTGCCACTATTCTTTATGGTTTATCATTATGGAACATATTTGTCTATATGTCCACATTATGTTGACATCAAGATGGATTTCAGCATTAAATATTTTCAACAAAACAGAGTGAAGTGTCTAGCCAGATGATAAAAGGAGTTAAGAACACCTCCTGTAGAAGCATGGGGCCTGAGAAGGCCCCAAGCCTACCCTGGGTTCAAATCTTCAGAACCATGAACAGTGAACCCAAGGGGCGCCTCAGGGAAGTGCATGAGGAACTACACATGAATCACACATGCCACACTTACTACACACACACACACTCACACACAGATTCAGAGAGAGAGAGAAAGAGAGAGAGAGAGAGAGAAGAATCAAGAACTCATATCTATATGACTCAATCATTATAATAAAATTTGTATTTTGGGCTGAAGAGATGGCTTAGTGGTTAAGGTGTTTGCCTGCTGAGTTTGAGTCCTTAGTGCCCACATAAAAGCCAGATGCACAAGAGGGTGCATGCATCTGGAGTTCATTTACAGTGGATGGAAGCCCTGGTGTGCCCATTCTCTCTTTCCTCTCTCTCTCTCTCTCTCTCTCTCTCTCTCTCTCTCTCTCTCTCTCTCTCTCTCTCTCTCTCTCCTCTCTCTCATTCTCTCTCTCTTTCTCTCTCTCATCTCTCAAATAAATAAAATATTAAAATTTGTATTTTGTTGACCTTAAAATTTACTAATTGTTTGTTCTAAATAGTAAGTAAAAACTGCTCTAAAGATTTATTTAAAAAAACTAGTCCTTTAAGGAAGGCTGACATCATGGTGGCAAGAGACAACCACCCAGGCTTATCATGTAGCCCCCAAGTGAAACCCTTGAGAGTGACGGGATAGCAAAAGATCTATCAGCACAGCTAATCAGTCAACCCAGGATAAGTCAGCGTGACAGACACCAACAATTTCCAACATGATGTAAAGCAGAAGTACAGAGGCCTTAAGACCTCAATAATAACGCAGACTTAATACTCACCCACCATGACTCAGGGAACTAAGAGGAAGAGGGGGTGGAAAGATTGTAAGAGTCATGGTGGAGGAGACTATCCAGAGATATGGCCCCCTTCAGTAACAACACACAAGTTTGGGGGGAACCTGGCTGCCTCTTGTGCTATCCATAACCTCCTACCCCATGGATTGATCCAGTATGCCCACCGAGGAGGATAGCCAGTGGATTGGGGAGATAGAGGAGGGAATCGGGGATACCAACGTAATATTTACTAATATAATATATCTAATTTTGGACAATAAAAATATTGATTTAAAATAAATTTGAAAAAAAAATAAATTTGGCCTTTAATTAAAATTATTTTATTAATGTTTATTAAAATCTATTAAATTACTTAATTAAAAACATTACTGTTAGTTTGAATGTGTGAAGAGTTTTGATTAGTTTTCATCATTTCACTTTACCTTGTTCTTTCTATTATTCATAATCAATTGAGACTGAACAGCGCATCCTGCTCTTGTACGGAGATTATCCATCACTGCTATTTCTGCAGAATTTCCTTCTTTCTTTCAAAATAATAAGAAAGAAATCTTAAAAGGACAAGAATACAAGATGATCTCAGGGGAAAGAAGCACACGCCTCTCTCAGGCTGGTGAACACACTTGTAAACTGCCCGCAACCATTCAATTCTCCTGCGGTCTGGAAGTGATCCAGGAAAGTTTCTATGTTGGTAACTTGGTGTCCCCACGTGATGCATGATGCATGACCTTCAGTACATGATTGGATCACAATCATGGATTGGATCATCATGAGGGGGATTTACACATTTATGGATTAATGGATTAAGGAGAGAATGGCTTTTGTATAAAAATCAGTTGAGCTTCTGTTGAAAGCCTGTTCCTTCTTCCCACAAGGTGCCTCCAGCCATATTGTGACCTAGTGAGAAAACTCTCACTACACAGTAGATGTTGGTACAACACTCTTGGACTTCCCAGCCTCAATTAAACCTGTCTTTATAAATTATACAGTCTACACTCTTCAGTCATAGCATCAGAAAACAGATGTTAGTTGCTATTTTTCAGGCTATTACAATGCATTTTTTTCATCTAGACATTATTTTTCAAACACAAATTATACTAAGTCATTCACTATTAAACTGTGTTTATGGATAAATATATCAGCTATGTCTCTTTTGGAACATTATTAGTTTTCCTCATATAGTCACCCAAAAATATTAAGAAATAGACAAAAGCAATAATAAAATAAAAAGAAATTGACATGCTATTACCATGATTTATTCTTTGTGCATATATATGGCTTTAGATGATGAATTTCTTGATAAGTGCTGCTACTCATCCAATGAAAAAATATAGTAATCAATGATGTAGTGTAATGTGATATAAATAGCATTGTGTGACGAGGACGCTCTTCAAAAAAGATGCGAACTATGTGATTCACTAATGATTTGACCCCGGGGTGATGGTTCTTGGTTAAAGGTACTTCCTTGGTTTATTAATTCCACTAAAATTATCCAAATAATGGATAATTTATTAACTCAAGACAACTATTTCCTAATTTGCTGTTTGCCTTGCTTCTTGTTTTTACCAGTACTTTCTCATATGGTTACTAAGCATGCAGATTAGAAATTGTGATCTTATGATCTTCTTATTTCTGTTAAGTATTGATATGAACACAAGTTGTTCTCATGTTAGTGAGGCAAGGAAAGTTTATTTTCTTACCACTTTAGAAGATTTGACCCGTACAATACAGCAAAAAAGGCAATGGCATATATAGATTAAATAATTGTAAAGAATAAAACTTTGTACAAGTTTACAAACGAGTTAAGATGTTTGCAAATGGAAATATATGTGTGTGTGTGTATATATATATATATATATATATATATATATATATATATATATATATATATATATATATTAAAGAATTGAAGGAAACACACAACACAGAGTTTGTATTTTCCATTTACACAAAAACACTGTAAACTTTCAAAATGAGGGCTGAAGAGAGAGCTCAGTGGTTAAAGGTTCTTGCTTGCAAAGCCTGAAACCCTGGGTTTGATTCCTTAGAACCCACATAAAGCCAGATACACAAAGTGGCAATGCATTTTGTAGTTTGTTTGCAGGGGCAGGAGGGCCAGGAGGGCCCATTCTCTCTCTCTCTCTCCCCCTTCTCTCTCTCTCTCAAATAAACAAACATTAAAAAATCAAAATGACCAATGCAGGAGAATTTGGGCTACATTGAGCAAAGGTTGACTCTGATCTGGATAAGAGAATGTTAGCAAAACCTGCACACTGAGAGGGGCAGGCTTCGGTATGGACTTACCTCTTAAACCCTTGCAGTATTTATTTTAGAACTAAGGAGGTCAGTTCAGGAATTACAAGCATCTCCATCATCCATGAAAGGGAATCAGATCATCCTAGAAACATGGCATACAAACACAGAAGGAACTTTGGGAGTGGGTGCTTGTTTCATAGGAGTGAAAACAATTAACTGCAAAGTAGTTATAGTAAAGAATGTGCCCAGATGATTCTTCAGGGTGGAACTGGACCACCTACATAGACTTCAATGGACAGGGCCACTTACCACAACACAAGCCTGCAAAAGCCAGCCAGCCTCTGGCGACCAGACAGTTCATATTTTAGATACTAGGATTGATTCCCCAGGGTGCTGAGACTTTTTGGGCTGTGTAGATGCAATGAATGCATTTTATACGGGTTTCATATAAATCTGTGATGGGGCAAGAATGCAATGCCTGTGTGTTTTGTCTCACTAAAATTCAGACACTGAATGCCTAAGTCTCAATTTTGACATTGGAGGATGGCCTTGGGAGGTGATCACATTTTGAGACAAGAGGCCAAGAACCTTCTGGAATATTATTAGTGCCCATATGAAATGAGCCTTTGAGAACTCCCTTGAACCTTCCGCTACATGAGGACACAGGGAAATGAAGTTAGCTACTGGAAGAGGGTCTTCCCCAGAATCCATAATACCTAACATCCAGTCTCCAGACTGGGAGGATTGCATTGCTCTTGTTTACAAGCCATTCAGTCTGTGGATCTTTCCCACAGCAACCCAGTCTAAAAGATAGACTCAGAGGAAAGAAACAGGTGAGAACAAGTTCTGATGCTTTATTGCTTGAAAGAAAACTCACAAATACTTCCATTGTTGAAGTCTCCATATGTCATCTTAATTGGCCTTTATACTTTTCAACAGTAGCTTATAAGTTTTGTGTAATGTTAATGGCTTTCTATATTTAAGTCAGTGTCTGTTTTAAAGCTTAAATTAGCCTCAAGGCATTGAATTGTTCCCTTCTAACTACATCCTTCTCTCTCTCATTCTGCAGTGAACTGACACCAAGGTGATAGAGGAGGCATGGGCTGTCTTCCAGTGACTTCCTAATGTGATTAGATAGAACTCAAACTCCCCACTGCTGCTGAGGAGCCTTTCGAGAGCTGGCTCCTGCCTGGCTGACCTCATCACAACTTATCTTCCAGAAAGTGAGCTTTCTGTCTGTCCATACTTGAACCCAGTCCTGCCTGAGCGATTTTGCTCTCTTCATGTACTCAGCATAGTTGTGCCCATTGTTTGGACTTGGGCTCAAAAGTGATTTTCTTGGCACAAATTTCTCTATTTTGGTTAAAACATCTACCTCTCATAAGTTGCTGCCCTCTGTTCTCTTGTCCAGTCTTAAATTCTATATAGTCACTATTTTTAGTAATTTATGTTATATCTAAAAATCCACCTTCACAGGAGGCAGAACTGTTTTAATCCCTGAGGTATTTTCAGTACTCAGAAGACTGATGAGCCAGGGGAAGGCCCTCAATAAGCAACCTCAGTAAAATTAATTAATGATTGAATGAAGACAATTCACACCTAATTATTGAAACAAGAGAATAAATTCTGAAAGACTGTGCATCACAAAATCAGCATCAAATCTGTAAACAGGCAAAAGTCAGTCTTTTGCAATATCAAAAGCATCTATTAAGCAACTATTTTTTTTTCCTTTCTGAGGATCTACTTCACATGTGAGAGGTTATATGTTCAAAAGAAAACTAATACCTCTACAAAAATTATTTTTTTCAAATTATTTCACGTGTTCTAAAATATGTAAGATTTTTAAAAATAGTTTTTGTTCTTTTTTTTTTTTTTGGTTGATTTGAATCTAATAGACCTGAACATGAATTATATTTTCCTTAGAATATATAAAAAATGTTTCCATCAACATTGTTAAATCCATTGTGGGGTTGAGGATATGCCTCAGTGATAAAAGTTTCACACTCAAGCATGAGGGCATGAGAGGGCCCAACAGGGTCTTAGTCAGAACCACTTAACCCTGTCAGAAGTTAAGCATCATCGCATATACCTGCCTCCCCAGTCCCATGAGGAGCAGAGCTCGGGGAGTCACTGGGACTTGCTGGTCAGGTTCTGTGAGAGATTCCATCTCAAGAAAGCAATGGGGAAAATCAATAGTGGACACATTTTCTTTGACATTTCCACACATGTGCACAGGTCATGCAGATCTGCACATGTGTGCCTACAATATACATGCATATCATACACGCACACATTACCACACCACACATAATACACACATATACAAAGCAATAAAAGCTATTATCTATTGCATTTGTGGAAGTAAGAAGAGCTGAGTCAGCACAGCCTACAGATCCCCCAACAAACATATCTTTAATTGACAAATGCCAATGCTACTGATGACGCATCCAGCTCAAACATGGAGTCTATCTTATGGAACTGAGCACAGAGTTTCATGAAAAGGCACGAAGGGAAAAGGAGTAGAATGCCACCAAAGAAGGTGATACAACTGCACAGGAGCAGGGCTGTCCCTAAAAGAAGCAGAAGTTTCATTTTTTAACAATGAATACATAAAATTCTCCATATGCTAAATTGTTATAGGCATTCCACTATATAGACATGACAGCCAGGAAGTAACATATCAACGGTTCAGCAAGGCTCAGTACTTACCAAGTGCCATGCACATGACATGCACTACTGTCTCAGAAAACATGAAAGTTACTGGAGCACACCCAGTGACTATTGTGTATTTCCACTCATTTAAGATTATGTTTTACTTGGAAAATCAGGCAGCATACTTAGGCAATGGAATTATTAAAGTATCAAACGTTTCATTTTTATTTCTGACATTGATCTGGATAATTGAATTGAAAAGAATGGTGGTGTCAGATGAAAGAAATGTTGTCCTTAATACTATGCAGAGTAGGGACTGGAGAGATGGCTTATCCATTAAGGTGCTTGCCTGTGAGTTCAATTTCCCAGTACCCACATAAGGCCTGATGCACAAAAGTGGTGTATGCATCTGGAGTTCGTTTTCAGCAGCCAGAAGCCCTGAATGCTCATATTTTATCTGTCTCTGTGTGTGTTTCTCTCTCCTTGCAAATAAATAAAAAAATGTTAAAAAACTCTACAGTATAGATTTTTCTCCTAGTGCTTATTAGAATAGTCACTAAAATTTTGTTATATATATATATATAGTTGTTCACTGGGTATAAGCAATTACTATGATCAAAATTCCACCATTGTTCAAAATCACTTGTAAAGATTTGGAGACTTCAGAATTAGAAGACTATAAAATAATAAATCAAATTCTCCACTTTACTTGCTGAAATGGCATGAACCTTTCAAGTGCCAGAGATCTGAGTGACTTATGAAGAGATGCCTTGTTCTATTGACATCATAAATCTATCGTAGTCTGTGCCAAGGTCCATACTTAACAGCACTTCAACTGTGAAATGCTAATTTAAATACACAGTTCAATGATTCTTATGCACTGACAGCATAATGTAGAAATTACTGACGGTGAATCTTATAACACAGGTTCCCTGTAGAACTGCTCAAGCCCCACACTTTCACATACTAACCTGGCAGCCATCTTGGACTCAGAGAAAAAGGTGGGAAGAAAATATGGTCCAAGTTATCCCACTCATTAAGATGCGATTTTCTCAATCTTAACCACAACTGACAGGTGAATCTGCCCTCTTACTGTATAATGTCAAAAGAATATTTTAACAAAATAACAAAAATAAAGAATAAATTTAATAAAATTGGATATGTCCAAAGTTAGTTATGATTCAATTTTAATGGCTATTTTTGCTAATTTTGGGTTATAATTTCTTCTTATGTAGTTATCCAAGTTTATAGTTCATGAATTTATTTTATATAAATCTTCTCTTCATTGTGTTATTGGGGATACAATCTGGCCTTGTATTCATAATTCTATCACCAAGGTATAATCCCTATACACTTTTTATTTTCTTTTTCTAAAGAACTCTAAAACATTTTATGACTTTTACAGACAGCTGAAGTCCTGCAGTAAATTTAACAGAACAGAAAGCATCAGAAAATTGAAATAAGAAATTAAAGTTTACATAATATATTTATTAACTTAAATTCTTCAAATATTTAATGAAAGTTCCTATATAACTGAAACAACAGTGACAAAATACATATATAATATAATATGTTGTGCTTGAGCTCCTGTATTGAAAATGTTGGATTATTTATCCTTCTTCCGCTCAGTATTTTTAATGATTTTTTTTCCTACTCATGTAGAGAGACTGACAGTTTGAGTGTCTCAAAATGCGAATTAGCACATGAATCTTTCACCTTTCATAGAGAGCAGAATCATTTCTGGGGAGGTAAATCCTGATGTGCATGTTCCCAAGGCTAAGAACCATTAAAAATAGCGAGCTGCATGATGTTAGAAATGCAAGGAACTGAAAATACATTAGTATTCCTGATCATTCAACTTGAGTTAAACATTAATTGATCTATCAGGAAAAGAAGAATCAGTGAAAACCAACTGTATTTGAAAATGTCAAATGACTGCTTCCTAAATATCTATATACTAACTAAAAATAAGATCAAAATAAAAACAAACAACAAATTCTGGCACAGAAAAGAAGCAAGGGGACTGTCATTTACTATTGGTTGGGATGCAAAACAGTTATGGAAATCTATATAGAGGTTTCTCAAAATAATATAAATCAGGATTCCATATGACATAGACTTCTGGGTACATTTCCAAACAGATCAAAATCAGCTCACTACAGAGATACCTGAGAAACCTGCCTGCCCATGTGTATCTTGGCCTTATTCCTAATAGCCATATTATGGAATCAGACTAGGCACCCATTATTGGATAAATGGATAAATAAATACAAGGTGGCACATATCAAAGAAAAACTTGAAGTCCCAAATTAGCAATCAGCTTATTAATTCAGTAAGCATTTATCATGGTCCTTTCATTCTTTTCAGCTCCACTCAATGATATTGGGATGTACTGAAGATGGATAAGTAGTATCTGGAAATATAGTAAGTGTCCTGAAAACGGTTCATTTCTAGTGCTAGAACAAGACAAAATGCAGTGACAGCAGAATAAGAGCTGTCACTTCGAATCTGACAAGAAGGCACTCAACAGCAGACTGCGCAGCAAGGAGCTCTGCTTCTGTGAGGGAGCTACCAGCCGCAGTGTTTCAGACAGTTATCATGTGCTAGGGTGTGTGTCTGAGAGTAGTGGAACACTTCCTACAACTATCAGGGGCTAGTTGATAAAATACTAAACTTGGCTTATGATTCCACTTTTACAACAATGTGCATCACAGGTCTTGAGGAATGCAATACTTTAAACCATCCATCACTTGTGAGCTGCTAGTTTGTCTCGGGAATCAGGTAAATTTGAATCACGAAGCCACTCCAGACTAGATTTAACTTGTGAAATTATGCCTTATGGGATTTTCAGGGTATTTAGAGAACTGAGAATCTTTGAGTGCCTCTAATTCCTACTTTAAAAATAAGAACTTTTGGGAATTTTGGAAATATGTTTATAAGATTACAAGTCCATTATTACCAATACTGGGTTTATAGCAATGGTATCTGTGCACTTCTATTATATTCCATGCTTTGTGAATTACCTTACATCCATTTACATGTGTATAGAATAAATCGTATTGTGTGTTTTAAAGATCACCAATGAATAGCAGTTCTAAGCATGGGCTCTATCGTTTTGTCTTTTATTTTTTGGTGTTTGGTTTTTCAAGGTAGGGTCTCACTCTAGCCCAGGCTGACCTGGAATTCACTATCTCAGTGTGGCCTTGAACTCACAGTGATCCTCCTACCTCTGCCTCCCGAGTACTGGGATTAAAGACGTGCACACCACGCCCAGCACCATGGGCTGTTTCTTGCTGTCTTCATATATTATCTCTCCTCACCATAGTTTAGCAAAAGATCACATACTGCTTTTTTATATTCAGATATCTCTTAACAAGCCACACTTAATTTCAAGAAGGTCACAATGCTCTCTGTTTTCTGTCTTCTCTTGGCACACTTGTGATATCAGGAGAAAGGTGCTGGCCCATCTCCAGTGATCAAAAGCTCTAGATAGTTGAAGCTGAAATACACGTCAAGTGTATTTTATCTATCTACCCTGTATGCATAATGCCTTTGTATTTTCTTGTAAAGTTCAGGGAACAAACAAAAGATTAATTTAAAGAAAGGAAGTAGAAGAATGGCTCTGCCAGTTGGAGTCAGAAAGCAATCATGGTGACCTTTATAGGAAAGGAGTTTATTTTAGGATTGAGAATGGCTTACAGACATGCAGAGAAGACTAGAGAATTAGGCACGGATAAGGAACAAGAAATGAATAAATATTTAGGACGATCTCCAAGACCATCAAAATTTTCAGCATTGCTAGGAGAGACTCAATTTAATTACAACTGCTCAGAACATCAAGATGTGAATCCTCCCTAATGGGCTAAGAGTTGTCCTCTCAGAGAGCAAAATGTGTCTGCTGCCTGGGTGTACATAGAGGTCAGTGCATAATTGTTTCCTGACTCTTGCTGTAACTTCTCCCTCCTTGACACACATACACCGCCCCAAATACACACACACACACACACACACACACACACACACACACACACACACACACTGAAAACAGCAAGTATTTAGTGGCTAGGTGTCAAACAACATAGAGTCCTAAGACAAAATTGGAGGAAGAATATGCTCTTCTAAGATGTTAACTTCAAGTCTCCTTTGGAGAGCATAGGGACAAATATAATGGGGACTGTGAGCTCAAGGCCTGAGTGGTCTACAAACTTTCACAAAGCAAAAAAAATTCAGAACAGTTGTTCAGGAGGATGAAAAGGTACATATGCCACAGTGGCCTAAGATGAAAACATGCATCTTTTCATAACACAAAATATTAAAAAGAAAAATGTGGCCTATAACAGTTACCTTCCTTGTTACTATGAGATAACCCCTGGCAAGAAGCCAATTACAGGATCAAGGACTTATTCCCACTTGCACTTCAAGGAGATCAAATCCATCATGGGAGGATCTAAATGGCAGCAGAAGCATGAAGCAGATGGTCACATTGAATCCACAGTCAAGAAGCAGAGAGTGATGAATGCTGGATCTCAGCTCACTTTCCCTCTCTCTCTTTTTATTCACTCCAGGATCCCAACACATAACACAAAAATGGTGCTGCCCATTCAAGGTGGGTTTATCACTTCAATTTATCTATTCCAGAAACCTCTCACCTCACAGAGATTCCTAGAGATTTGACTCCTATGTAATTCTAGATTCTGACAGGGTGATAATATTAACTATCATGTGCTAACCCAAATTTGAACTATACAGTTACTAAGACAGGGGCAAATCCTACATACCCATTTCAAGGGAAGAATACTAGGGTGAATTCCATTGTCAGAAACATGAAGAGCATGAGGCTTCATTCTTTGCACCAATGGGAAGTTGCAACAGCTCAGTAATCAATTTCAGACTTTTCTTATATGCTGACTTTATTTAAAGCATAGTTCGAAGAAATAGAGACCTGCCTGCCTCACAAGAAATTAAGAGCTCACTTAGAGGTTCATCAGCCCTACATGGGACCAATGAAGAAAACAAACCAGGGCTGGAGAGACTGCTCAGTGGTTAAGGTGCTTACCTGGAAAGCCTAATAACCTGTGTTTGCTTCCCCAGTACCCACATAGAGCCAGATGCACAAAGTGGTGCATGCATCTGGAGCTCATTTGCAGTGGCTGAAGATCCTGGCATTCCAAAATGTCTCTCTCTCTTCCTCTGTCCCTCCCTCTCTCTTTCCTCTTTTTGCAAATAAAAATAAAATACAATAAACCAAACCATTCCTCTGTATTAGACCTGACCACATAGTTCCATAATTTCTTACAAAAAAAGTCACTGGTTCCTTTAGAAGGATTGTTAAAAAATAATATTTTACACATGCACCTGCACAAGACATTTGTTGGTTTCTTCCAAAACATAAAATCCCTATTTTCTCTCTCAAACATGCTCAGAATTTCCCCTTGTAAATATCATTGATCTTGTTCTTGACTTGTGCAGCTCTGGATTCAGGGACACATGCTTCAGCTAGATAGTCAATTCTATAGTCTTGAGAACAAACTCATTCAAGAGATTGAATACAGCCCACATCAAGCCAATGAGCAACAAGGAGGCTATTGTGAGGCTTCAGAAGAAGAGATTGTTCTTCTGAATTAGAGAGGCACATGTATAGGATTTTACTTCTCTGAACATCAGTGTGAATTTATATAGTTTAAGTCTTCTGTGGCTACCCTGGAGCTACCAACCTGGACATTATGTCCACAGGAAGGGAAGACACAGCTGAAGAAGTGCAGAGAAACAAGACTAGATTTTGATAATATCATGAGAAAAAATCTTTAGCTTTAACTGTGCTTCAAGTCAGTAAAATCTCTCATTTTCCATGTATATGAGCCAGAATTTTATTATGTTTTATTGATAAGGCAATTTAGGGTAACACATGTACCTGGAATAGTCCTAACTCAAAAGCAAACCAGAGAGGCTGGCCATCATGTGTGAGCACTTAACGGTACTTGCATGCAATGCCTCCTGACCTAACTTTGGTTCTCCCCAGAACCGACATTAATCAAGATGCAAAGTGATCAAGCATGTATGATCTTAGTGTTTGTGGCAATGGGAGGCAGAGCCAGGAGAATCTGAAGTTCATGTGCCAGATGTGCTGTTTATTTTCAGCAGCAATCGACCCTGTCTCAAAGAATACAGAAGAAATGCACAATCACACCAAAGTTGTCTTCTGACCTCCACAGGTGCATCTTGGAATGTGTGTTTCTCCACATACACAAAGAAGTAGACAAACAAGTAAATAAAAATAAATAAAGCAAGCCAGAAAAACATATTCTTACACATACAAAGTATAACTAAATATTTTAAAGTACAAAACATAAATGTCAAGTACACTATATATTTAATCTGAAGAAGAAAGAACTGGGAGGAATTGAACATTGCAAATCAGGGTACTTTCAATGTCAGTAAATAGCTTATAAATATCAATGAATATTGCCATACATGACTATCCTCCTGGTAGATTGAAAGCATCTGATTATAGACATCTTAGGATGTATTTTTTTGCATAAATACATAGGAGAAGAAGCATTTCTGTAAAACAGCCTTGCAGCTGACTGGTGGGGTGTAACTCTGACTGCAGCCTGGTGTGGGTGTCTTTCAATCAGTACATTCAAGACAAGTCAAGCATAAAATGCCCCCAGAGCTCAGAGGGAAATAACAAAGTTAAAATATGTCATTTAACAAAAGGTAACACAGATATATTAGTGCATCATCATGTTTATACATAGCCAAGAAGTAGCAAAAGTGAGAAGATATAAAGAGAAACATACTTAGCTGAGTAGGTCAATTATCTAAACTATTAACATTTTATCCTTTATTTTACTAAACCAATATGTAAATCACAGGGAAAAAAATTGAAAAAAAAACATGGAAGCACATGCTAAATTTTTCCAAGACACATAATAATATAAATATAAAAATTGTATACATTATGATTCAGCATAAAATAGCCTCTTTTAGAAAGACCCAAGCAATGAAGTCTCACTTAGATTCTGCCATGCTGTCAGCAGTGAACTTGAGACCCACAGACCCATGTGACCATCCCATTTCTACACAGGGTTATGGCTGATATGGCGTCATTCAAACGCTGAGTGTGTGGAGATAACAGACGTGCCTAAGCACCAAATCACAGGACTTCACTGACACCTATTTCCTGAGCTAGTGTGTCAGCATGTTCTGTACCTCACATTCCTTTCTTCTCTCCTTTCACTTGTTCAAATACTGTGGAAAATTAATATGATGAGGGCCTATAACAGTGCCCATTACACATGTATGTTTTGGTGTGGGGTGGTATGGGGTAGGGAATTGCTATGGATGTTATCGTGTTTTATAATATTTCAATAAAATGTAACAAGGTGCACTGTATTGCAATGTGAAGACACACATACCTATAAAGAATTAATTCTTACTTTGCAAATATCAATGGTATCCTATTTAAGAAGCACAATTTCATGGTGGTGAAGGGTCAGGTGGAGCTGAGTTCAAGAAGATTCATGTAAAATACGGTAGAAGTTTGTCAAATTTCCTTTCAATAGTAAGAAAACAATAATGTGATTTTTGGCATGACCATACATATATAAATAGTATATAGAGAAAATATATGTTAAAATTGAACTATACCCATATGTGTATGGTTCTATGCATTCCAACTTGGAACTTGTAATTGCATGATATTAATTGTTTAAGAGACAAAATACTATTTAGCATTTTTCTGAAAAAAATATTGCACTAAGAAAGAGATGATTGTATACATCATCTGAAACAATGAACTTGTTTTATACCTGCCTTTATTTCTGAGGACATGTTTGTAAGTTATAGCAGGGGACCAAAGCTGTGTATATACCCTTGGTAAAGATCAGTCTCCTCTATTGGGTAGGCCATCCTCTCCCACTCAGCATGCGGCTTTTGGAGGGATGCACATGGAGTGGTGAGAAGGAAAGGGACACCCTCCAAGCCAGCTGGATCAGCCGAATCAACCCTCGGCATCAATAGATGAGAGACGTCACAGCCGGATTGCCCTTGCCTCACTGCTTTTACTCTTCTAACCTACTTATTAATGTGTAATGAGAGAGGGGGAAGCCTTTATAAAATTAATTTGGAGTTCTAACATGTAAAATTTGAAATATTCCCATCAAAGATCCTGGCACCATCCATAACGCCACCCTGTCTCATATGGTCTAGTGATATTGCAAACTGTCAAATGCACATTCAGGAGACAGACCACTGCTATTTTAACTTTCTTTTGTCAATTACTAGATCAAGTTCAATTATTGTTGAAATAAAAGAAGTAAACCCAAATATTTTCCTGTTAATCTCTGATGATTTCCTTATGTTTCTCTAACATGTTATGTTCATGGTACATTCATATTAATTTTCAAATATTTTTATTTATTTATTTGCAAGCAGAGAGATAGAGAGAAGAGAGACAGAGCAAAAGAGAATGGGCACACCAGGACCCCTAGCCACTACAAAGAAGTCCAGATGCATGTGCCACTGTGCATCTGGCTTTATGTGAGTACTGAGAAATTGAACCTCGGTCATCGGGCTTTGCAGGCAAATGCCTTAACTGCTGAGCCATGTCTCCAGCTCCCATTCATTTTAATTTTATGTGAAATATTCAAAAACAAAACAATTATCATTGTAATTTTAAAAACCCTACCAATTAAAATATTTATTTTTAATTTGTTCATTACCTAGTTTACATTTTATTCATGGCTGTATTCTAATTTTAGGAGCTAAATTAGATTTTTGACAAATTAAAAAAATTAAATGGAAAAATATATTCCTTTGTTCATATGTTTGTCCTTACATGCACATATATACTGTGCAATTGTTTTTGCTATGTTGTATATAACATATGACTGAAAAACATTTCACATTTGGGTAAGTCTATCTTTGGAAAGTCATTTGAATTTATATGCAATACTTTGAAATCTTTGACAGATAAAAGTCAAAGCTTGCATTTATATATTTTTCCCCAGTGGAGAGATGGAGGAATTCTATCCCTCATTACTCTTCCTGATTATTTTCCAAGTGACTTCGTTGACAGCTCCTAGAATCTTTCTGTCAATTATAAACACACCACAATTTACACTGCATATAGGCATTCTTGCCTGCAGGTGTCAGCCAACTGAATTCCAATCACTAAGCCTGCCCCCCCCCCCACTTTTCTGGTACAAAAGGAGAAACATTAGTCCAAAGACTCTGCCCTCCCCAACTATGTGTAATATTATGGAGGTCAGTGATTAAGTCAAAAAGTCACTATGCTCCTTGATGATAAACGAAAGCAAATTTGTATACTCTTCTGCTTCAGAACTAGTTGAATTCTGTTGTAACCATCCATTTTTTTAATTCAATTTTTATTTGGCAAAGGCAATTTCGATATACCAGGCTTAGTAGACTTGTTTATCCTACTCAGAAATTAAGATGAATGGACATCTGAGTTAGGTCCCTTGTGGCTCTCCATCATTCATTCATTTTCTCCACTTACTCTCAGCTCAAACCATGAGCTCCATGAGGACGTGATTTCATTCAGAACTACTCTCTCTTTAATCTTGTTTTTCTTTCTTATTAGTCAACCTAGGCTTCAGAGTCAAAGGAGTTTGCCAAATATTCCAAACAAAATACACTGTACTCTGTCAGAATACTGTGGTTTCTCAAAAATCTCAACACACTGAGAGTTATGGCTTATATCCAACACCTGGGATTAATGTCCTAGAAGAGGCTGTTAATGTTAATTAAAGCTACATATGAACCCATGTGAACTTTCTAATGTAAAATCTATAATGTGATCATTAAAGTGTAAGTAGCTTCCAAGACCTGAAAAATTATATTTGTCATTTTTTCTATGACAGATCACAAGGAAGTTTAGTCAGGAAATAGACACAGAGCATGGAAAGTATAACTTGACATTTTATTAACAATTACATTAAAATAAATGAGCTCACAGCACAGAAAAAAAATCAAGAATCAATAAGCGTTTTAAATTAAGCCCTAGACACGATGGGAAGGAATGAGCATGTCAGAACACTCAAGGGATTTACTGTCCTTCCAGGAAATATGATTACCAACTATTGAATTTATTACATGAAAGGCTCAAATAATTTTGCCTCAACATAAAGATCAATCCTAGACTAAAGCTAATGCAGACTATCCCCAAAGTATAGAATAACGTCTTAAGAACTAAAGGAAAATAATCTGTCAAACACTACTAATAAAAAATGGATTTCAAATTACATAGAAATTTTGCTTCTCTTCTAATACTTTTAAGAGCTTTGATTTCTGTTATCGATTTTTAAGAAGAATAAAAACTTCATGGACATCATAATTAGCAACAATAAAATACAATATGCTGTCACATACATACACAGGGACTGAAGCTGATTTACTGCCCCCTTCATGATTGGTTCAATAACTGTCATTCTTAGAATTCAATTATTAAATAGAAACTGGACATGGAGGGGTTTTGGCGCAGGTGCTGTCACCTATATTCCTATTGGCAAAGAACTTGGAAAAATCACCCTACTAATCAATCACTCATTACAAACAGTTTGGGCTGGAGAGATGGCACTTGCCTCCAGAGCCCTGGTTTGATTCCCCAGTGCCCACATAAGACAGATGCACAAAGTGGTGTGTGTGTCTGGAGTTCATTTGCAATGGCTAAAGGCCCTGGTGTACCCATTCATATTCTCTCTCTCTCTCTCTCTCTCTCTCTCTCTCTCTCTCTCTCTCTCTCTCTCTCTCTTTCTGTCTTTCTCTCTGTATCTCTCTGCTTACAAATAAACATTTTTTTTAAAAATTCTACAGAGGCCGGGCGTGGTGGCGCACGCCTTTAATCCCAGCACTCTGGAGGCAGAGGTAGGAGGATCGCCATGAGTTCAAGGCCACCCTGAGAGTACATAGTGAATTCCAGGTCAGCCTGGGCTAGAGTGAGACCCTACCTTGAAAAACTCAAAAAACCAAAAAAAAAAAAAATTCTACAGAGATGAGAGAATACATATAGAATGGGACAAAATATCTACCAACTATTATCTGACAAAGGGCCACTATTAAGAATATACAGGAGCTAAAATAATTATAAAATAAATGGAACATTGTGAAAATGATCAGGATAGACTTCATCAAATGTACAACAAAACCTTATATTCTGAAATGGTCAATATGATTAGCCATCAGGCAAATGAAAGACAACTTAGTATTTACCTGTAATGAGATCCTATCTCTCCTCAATTAAAATGGAAATTAACAATTAAAAAATAGAAATATAACAGTGTCTGAAGAGATGATTCAGCAGTTCAAGCCACTTTCTGGTAATGTCCGAAGGCTCAGGTTTGATTCCTCAGTACCCATGTAGAGCCAAGCCAGAAAGTGGCACATATGTCTGGAGTTTGTGTGCAATAGCAAAGGCCCAGGCATGCAAACATTCTCATTCTCTCTCTCCACTTATTTATCGTCCTCTCTTCTTTCTCTTAAATAAATCAATGTTTTAAAAACAATCAAATAACAAATCACAAAATACAGAGATAATGGGATTCTTACACATTAGTGGTGGATATGTAAATTAGTACAACTATGGAGAGCAGGTTGAAATTTGTTTAATAAACAGATGTCTTAAAAATAATCTCAAAACCCCAAAATTGAATACAGATATATGGAATGGATTGAGCATGCCCCAGATATAAGAATGCTAATGTTTAGTGCAGACTATTTGCAAAAACTAAAATGTAGAATGAGCCTAGTTGCCTACTATAATTTGAATACAAAATATCCCTCATAGACACCTGTGATTAAATTCTTGATCTCTAGCTGGCAACACTGTTTAAGAGGTGCATCCTTCCAGGAGGAAGTGATTCACTGCAGGTAAGCCTTGAGGTTTTCTAGCCTGGCCTCACTTTCTGTTTGTTCTCTACTTCATGATTTTGGTTGAAATTGGACAAGCCAACATGGCATACCTCTCCCATTACAATGGGCTATACTCGCTTAGCGCATAACCTAAAACAAATCTTTCATCCTTTAGTTATTTCTGGTCTCGTGTTTAGTCACAACAAGAAAAATGTAATTAATACAGTTAATATTGTGAGTATAGCCACTGTTGTAATAAACTTGGCCATGTGGTTTGTAGGCCTTTGGAGCTAGTGTATAGGAGGAATGTGGAAGAGTATAGGACTTGGACCTAAAGAAGCTCTATACTGCTGTAATTAGAGGTCAAGGAACAATTCTGGAGGAAGATGGGGAGACCAGAAGGCTGAGGATATGGGGACTGTAGAGGATCAGCTCTTGACATTTCAAAGGGGAACCACAGCTCTGTGGAGAACTGTGCTAGAAGCAGTTCATGTTAGATTCTGGCAAAACATCGCTGCATTCTCCTCATGTCCTGAGAACCTAAATAAGGCTGAAAGTAAATGTAATTGACTAATGAGTTGGGCAGACACAATCTTGAGACTGAATAGCACTGAGACTGTAGCATTGCTTCAATTGACTATTCTTCAGGTTTGTAGTGAGAGAGCAAATGGAACAGAAAGAAATGAAAAAAATGTATGGTTAGACAAGGAACGGAATATGACCACATTTACAGTTATTTATCAGTTTGTGCATTAAAAAGGAGACTACTTCTCTGCACTGGGAATATTAGGATAGATGAGTTGAGGTCAAAAAACCACCCATGCAAAGCTCTCGCTTTAACAATGCAAAATATTGTGCAAGGAAAAGACCCAAAAAGGGAAGGCTAAACGAGTTCCCTTCTTCTGGAATGCGATTTCCTAGAGAAGCATTTTGCCAAGATCAGCATGGAAGGCACAGAGTGGCTGCTATAACTGTGGTCCAAGGAAGCCAAACTCCACACTGAACTGACAGCAAAACTTGGCAGTGTCATCTACTAGTTTACTGATGGTACAGGTGTAAAAATGCAAGGTTAAGGGGCTCAGGGAGTATTTCAACAAGATTTGACAGTTATTGAAGTTAGGCAATTCTGAAGTCCCTGCAAAGAGGACCCAAGAGGCTGGAGTGTGAAGCTGTGAAGATGAGCCTGAAGTAGTAATGGACACACTAAGATGCTGAAGATGTCAGGACCATCAGACACCTGCCAGCAGAAGTCATAGCTTGGAGAGGAGATGGCCCAAGGAAAAGACAACGTATGCTGCAGACAGCAGAGCTGGAGCCAAGCAGCTACCCGTACTGGATCTGGGGCTTCAGGGGTTGATGTTTGCCCTGCTTGGCTTGGTGCTGCTTTGGTCCAGTCTTTCTGTTTGTGCCTCCAACCTACCTTTTTGAAAATAAACTAAGCAAAATAAACAAAGACTGAATTTTTTGAGACATAATCTCACTACGTATATTAGTTTGGCTTACATCTCCCTTTGTAGCTAAAACGAGGCTCAAGTTCATGAGAGTCATGATACAGTGTTCCAAGTGCTAGGATTATAGGTGTGAACCACCTGCCACAAAAAGTAAAAGCAGACTTTACAAAAGGAAAATTTCACACCGGCATCTGCTGCACACAACTTAGTACTGCAGTACTGTTGTGTGTGTTTTATTAATTCTTGACTTCACTGTCTTTTCACAGAAGCAACCATTAAAGGCTAACAATAATTAGTCTTATAACTTGTAAAAAAATATTGAGGCTTTGGGAATTGAATAATTTGTTAAAAGCAATGAGGCTAGTAATGAGGAGGGCTCAAAAAGAAATGAGTTCATGTAAACTTCAAAATCCTGCAACCACTTTTTAAAATACCATTAAGTCTAAAAATTGGGATATGATCTCCATAGGTGTTTTATATTTCTCTTTATAAATTACTTGAATTAAAACAAAAGCTAAAATCCCTCTGCTTCCACTGCAACCTCTCGAGCCCCAAGTGGCCCTGGACGCATGTGCTCTGCTTGCGTAGCCCTCCTTATTTTTACTATTAACTAGTTGAACTAGAAAAACAACAACAACAATAAATGTATGAGCTAGCACAAAGAATTGCAGTCTGAATCGCTTGCCGATTTTTTTTTCTAAAAGAAAACTACCATTTTTCTCAAATATTAGATATATGTTTTAAATGTGTGAAATGGGTTTAAAAGCAATCCAATGCTGTCTTCTAATACTTGGATATCCAGAATATGTTTATATGCTCTTACATCTAATTAAATGTAAGTAGCAATGTTATGTTTGATTAGATGTGTATGCCAAAGTAGCCCTCCTCTCTTTTTTCTTAGTTATTTTATTTTATTTTTTTAAGACAGGATCTTGCTAGCTTCTGGTTTCTATGTGTTTCTATGTGTTAGGACTACAGGCATGTGTCACCATGCCTGCTTGAATAAAACACATTTATACATGTAATTTTGGGGCAGCTTCATTGGCATTTGACTAAGAAAACTCCACTTGTAAGGTTTGAGGCTTCTAGAAGAAATAAGTTAACAAATGACTCTTGGGATGGAATGCCTTAGTTATAAGTGTTATCAACTGGAAAGAGGAAGGGCCACAATAGTCAAACAGGCATTTATTTGAAGCCCAATGGAATTGGTGCAAGTCATCTATGATTTCATTAATTTTGAAGTAACTATTATGTTCAGAAACTGACTCCTAACTTATAGTACTCCTACCAGCTTGCCATTCTTTTTTTTTTTTTTTTTTTTTTTTGATTTTTCGAGGTAGGGTCTCGCTCTAGCCCAGGCTGACCTGGAATTCACTCTGTAGTCTCAGGGTGGCCTTGAACTCACGGCGATCCTCCTACCTCTGCCTCCCAAGTGCTGGGATTAAAGACATGCGCCACCACACCTGGCATTTTTATAAGAATAGGCTTTTTAAAAAATTTTATTTATTCATTTTCAAGCAGAGAGAGAGAGACAGCGCGCGCACCAGGGCAACCACCTTGTGGGTCGGGCTTATGTGGGTTCTGTGGAATTGAACCCAGGGCCTTAGGTACTGGAGGCAAGTGTCTTAACCGCTGAGCCATCTCAAGCCCAAGCCTGCCATTCTTGAATAGTGCTTCCAACACTAGGTTGTAGACATTAAGATGCCAGAATTTTAATTGAACACAAAAGATTGACAGTTTCAGATAATCGCCACAATTTTGAAGCCAATTCAATCTATTTTGATTTAAAATTGATTAGCATCTTTGGAAATAATGTGTAGGGAATTGCTGAGCTAATCAAGGGAACAGAGTCATGCATTAAACATTAAAGAATGCTGTTCAATCATAAAATAACCCACATTTCCAAGCTCTAAATCAACAAATTAAAGCTGCCCTTTGCACGGCTTAATTCCTTTGTCTTGTCAGTATTGTTGTGTACATTTATACAGTTATCAAACACTAGGATCTTGGTCTAGAAACAGAAGCAGCCTTTCTTCCCTATCTGAGAAAAAAATTACAATGATAATAATATAATCAACAAGTCTATTTATCATGCTTATTTGGTTTTCAAATGCCAAAGGACTTGGTAAATGCACAAAATTAAATTACTTAGAATCACCAAATTAATTTAGGGTGTGTAATCATGATTTTAATCAAAAAGTAGTTTCAATATAATTTGTTATTGACCCTAAAATTATTAACTATTCTTTTAATTTTAAGCTTAAAAAATTAAAACTATTGTTGGCTGCTAATTTTTAGAATAGCCTACTTGAAGTAGAAAAAAAAGAGAGATGGTAGAGAGTGCAATTTGAAATACATCTGCTCTTGGCCTGTGGAATTTTAGGTTTCCTGGATATAAATTCCTTGGGGAATTATAAAGGCTTACCACAGGGAAGGAGAAAAGGAAGTGTAGGGCAGAGGCATGTGGACCCTAGTGTGCTCCCAAGAGAGGCTCCATGTCCAGGTGACCCAAAGCCTGGCCACCCACCTGTAGGCCAGGTTATAGACAGACTTTGCACAGGTTCATTAAACCATCAGGACACAATCACAACAGAGACATCTAGGTTTTCATTTTGCTATCCAACATATCAGAAACAATGGTGCCTTTCACCGAAACAGAATGTTCCTATTTCTTCGGTTAACAGCTTACAAGTTGAAAGGTGTATCAAATGGGAACATAACATCACATTTATTTTCCACCAAAACAATCTTCAGGCAGTGGGACTGATAATATTTTTTTTCCATGATACTTGAGGGCAAATGAAGGACAGACCAAAAAGACCAGAGATGTGTGGCATTTCTCTTCTTTTTCCCCTCCAGTTGAAAAAGTGTTTTTAAATGTAAAGCATCTTTTATACTGGATGATAGTTTTGGTGTGAAAAGTATATTTTTAGAGATATATAGTCTTCACATTTCACACTACACTCTAAGCCAACCCTACAGCCTGAGTGATTAGAATTATAGGATCAAAGATTTTCAAACCCATTAGACCAAGTAGTGAAAAAAAAATGTTTGGGGTAGGAAATAAGTTAGGAGGGTTTTAAGTTAATAGAACAGAAAATGCATTTAAAATTTTCTATTATCAGCCATGCGTGGTGGTGCACACCTTTAATCAAAGCACTCGGGAGGCAGAGGTAGGAGGATCACCATGAGTTCAAGGCCACCCTGGACTAGAGCAAGACCCTACCTCAAAAAAGCCAGGAGGTTATGAACGAGGGGTAAGGGATGGGGGAGGGGACTGACTTAAGAATGAGGCTGAACCAAATTAGGTTCAAAAACATAAAATCTTCATGAGCATACTATAACCTATTGAGCAAGTAGTAGGTGTCAACTGGCAAGAGGGGCCATGAGTAGTAGGGGAGAGAGTCTAAGCCTGTGAATAATTGATCAGTCTGACAACCCCTGGTTCCAGCCACTGGTTTCTTCTCTCACTGAGCTGTTGACCAAAGTGATCCATGAGGTTCCAAAAACAAGACAGAATTCTATCAAGCTCTTGAATGACCTCCCTAGGCCTGAGGCAAAACCCTGTTGTTGAAGAAACCACAGAATGCCATCGATCAGCATCGAGAGACCCTTCAAGGTCTGGAATGGTATCCAGCCTCCAGATGGTAGTTAATGCAGTGCTAGAAGGCACTGCACCAAGCTTCCAGAGGAAGCTGATCAATGACGCTGGAGTAAACAGAGACCACTGGCATGAAACACAGACTACAGCCATGAGTAGGCTGACCACACCTCCTACTGGGAGAGAACAGTGAACCAAGAAAGGAGCACTTGTGCAATGGAGGAGCATGGGCTGAGATTCTGGCAAGAGAGGAGCCACCACAGTCATACCATGGAGGATCCATATGGAATCCCTCAGAGAATGACGAGATGAACAAGGGACCCACAGCCACAGCCATCAATCTACACAGGATAAACCAAGGTGACAGAAACCAACAATTTTCAACACAAAGCCCCCTACATGCACAACAATAAAGCAGCCTTAATATACTCACCCACCACGACTCAGGGAACTGAGCGGAAGAGGGGACAGATTGTGAGAGCTGTGGTGGGGGAGACTATCCAGAGGCATAGCACCCCTCAGTAACAACACGCTTGGGCCAGGAGAACCAGGCTGAGTACAAGGCTATACATGGTCCCCTGCCACAAGGACTGATCCAGACGACCCATAGAAGAGGATATCCAGCTGATTAGGGATGGGGAGGGGGGCACTGGGGAATTGGGGATAACAACTCATTGTTTGCCCACTAAATAATGTAACTCATTATGGTCAATATATATATATATATATATATATATTTAAAAAAAGGGAAATGAAATACATGTAAGAGGGAACAATTACTATTATCGTTTTTCTTTTTCAGCCTTTACATAAAGGTGATTAGATCACTTCAAGCCAGAAGATTAAAATTATTGCATTGGCAACCAAATTAGAAGCAGAAATCTTTGAAGAAATACAAGATCAATTAGCTAAGAACAGTGAAGCCCGGAGTCTGACTACTAGACCATTAAGCTATAGCACACTTGGCCCATGTAGGTGTCCTGAAAAGGGAGTATATTTATGGCAGTTTTGCTCAACATGTGACAAACATCATGTAATCTCCTGTATAAAATAGAATAAAATACCCATTTCGTGGAGTTGAATTATTCCTTTACACTCCTGGGCTCCATTTTAATAATGTATGTTCTGTCTTCCCCTACAGGACGTTACATTATAGTGACCTGAATAAGTTATAAAGTCTCCTGAACAGGCTTTCTCATGTGCACATCAAGATGATGTCAAGGACTATGTCTCATGATTCTTGTTTGGCCTCAAAGCCTGTGGTGGGGCTTTCTGTGAAGCAGGAACTCAATAATATTTGCCAAGTTAATGATTAAATGAATAGTATCTTAAATCAGTTGTGGTCATGAAAATACAACAGTCAGTTCCTGGAATGCACATTATAGGGTTATTTAACCTTGGAGTAAAAGGTTTCTTCCAGAAGAGCTCATTAAACTCATTCAATTTAAGAATACCTTCTTAAAATGTGAAGCTTGTTCATCTAAATCCCAGTTTAAAATTTTCAATGATTGGATATCATCATTCCATTTTTTTCAACTCCATTTCTTAAATTTTCCTTGTTCAGGCCCAAAATTGCTTCCTTGAACCTTGCATTCTGGCTCTGTCTCCTGTGGATCACACTGTACAAAAAAAAAAAAAATTGCCTTTCACCCTGACAACACTTCAATTCTTTAAGACTACCATAATTGTCTCACTTCTTCTTTTCTAATTAATGATCTCACTTCTCACACCTTTTACTATTTTACAGAGTCTGAGTCCAGTCTATAGGTCTTTTGCCATTTCTGGAGAGTTACCTCTGTAAACAATCTAGTTTTCAATCACCTGCAGTACTTGCAAAACAGCTCAAATGTGAGGAAAATTAAAATGTAGTCTGGTCACATTTAACATTTAAACTTCTTCAGTTAGGATTGTAGCTGTTTTATGTGACACATAGTACTTTTACTATGTTGAACTTAGTTGTGTATTTTTTTCCCCAACTCTACTTACCTCCCGGAAATCTAAAGATTTTGGATCTGTAGTTTAATTATTGGCTCCTTAAAATTGTTCATTGAGTCTGTCATATTCTGTTCTTCATATTCTAAAATTCTAGCATATTTATATATGTATATATAACCTAGAATTTTATATTATATATTAGATACATATCACAAATTTTTGTACTTTTTCCTCTGTTTTTCAGTCTTCTTCCTCTCTTGGCTTTATCCTAAAATATTTTCAGTTATTTGTGTCCAGGCCCGCTCTTTTCACTTGTCAAATCTCTTTTTAGCTCATCTATTTTTTTAATTTTATGTCATTAATTTTTTTTTCAGATTCCAGTTCTCTGAAAAAAATCTTCATATTTTCTTCTGTTTCTTGAAAACATTAATAATAGTTATTTAGGGACACCATCAAAATCTCATACCTAAATCAACTTTTGAATCATTTTTTACATTCTATTATTGCTGGTTATCGATATTTGTTCATGCACAGAGACTTTAAGTGAATATTAATTATGGTACAAAATTAGTGCAAAGGTTCCTGATGGTCTTATGTCTCTCTAAGTAGAGTGTTACTTTATTCTGTAAGTCACAGAAAGTGCTGACATCTTCAGTTATGCATGGCTTTCTGACTTTGTTGGAACTAGATATTTTTTGTTATCATTGTTGTTTGTTTGTTTGTTTGTCTGATTGTCCTTCATTCCAAGGTCACTGGAGAATGGGGATTGAAATCCAAGCTTGTGAAATATACAAGGGTCACTCTACTTTCCTGGGCACTGAACTCTAAATTCTCTCTTGGGAACCAACAGACTGATAATAACTCGACTCATTTTCTGTTCTTCTGGGAACTGGTTTCTACTTGATTTCTAGGCACCTCACCCTGCATTTGTGAAGCTAAAATTGGCAAGCTCCTTCAGATGAAATCACATACATCATTTCTGGTTCAGTTCTCTGAGATTTCTTCCACACCCTCAATTCCAAATCTACTCTGCAGCTCTGAATGTTAGTCTTTCTCTCCAGACTACCAGGCCTCTTCCTAGTCTTCCCGGTTTTTCTCTGAGAGATAAGTAGAAAAATCATGATTTCCAGAATGAACGTTTAAATCCAGAATATTAGCAAAAGTCTTGCCTTCTTTGGGTTTTCATCAATGCCTACCAAGATTTTTACAAGTGGAAATCCACTATGCAGGGTCCTGAGGTTGTCAACAGAATAAGCATGCTTTCTGAATATTTACTAAATCCTAAGTAGTACCTAAATAACCCACAGAGATGATAAGAACACAATTCCTCCCATCATTTCCCTTTACACAGTCAAGTTCAGTGTTTGAGGTGATTTTGGAAGTCAAATAAACCAAATCTTATTGAGAATATAGTTCTGCAGTTTCAAGTTGGAAACAGTTTCATTTGTAACTGCTCCTCATAATTGTAATTTACACTCATTGTAAAAAAAAATGCTACAAGAAAGATTAGAAACTAACTTGTTTTCCACCAGGAGATGGATACTATTTCATTGTCCGTGCCCTTTTATGGGTGAACAGAAGAACAAGAGGAAGAATGGAAGACAGGGAAAATGGATACCTAGGAAGTAGGATGCAAGGGAAAGACGGTGCTAATCATGTAGGCTGTGAAAAGCACACACACACACACACACACACACACACACACACACACACACACACACGTGCACACAGCGGAAAGAATTATCAGTGGAGTGTGTAAGCATGAGAAGATGAGAACAGTTCTCCCAAGGCAGAACCTACGGGAAAACTGACGTATAAAGCTGGGCTATGTGAGGTTGGAGTAGTGAGAATAGAGACACTGAAGACTTGAAGAGCAGAACAGAATTTTAAGAGGAGAGCATGAAAAGCCTCAGGTGTGGCCAGGATTTCTTACAAACACCCTCTGCATTTGACCCTCATGATGTTAGCATTGGTGGGTAAAAGAAGCTGCATTGAGCAGAAGGTGGTGGAAAAAAAAAAACAGATGGCAGAAATGGAATGCACTGATTATTAATTATTCAGCTTGATAATTTGAGCATGTAAAAAAAGAAAGCATGGGCTAGAGAGATGGCTCAGAGGTTAAGGTGGTTAGCTCCGGAGCCTAAGAACCTGGGTTCAGTTCCCCAGTACCCATGTACAACTAGATGCACAAAGTGGTGCATGCATCTGGAGCTCCTGTGCAGTGGCTGGAGGCCCTGGCGCACCCATGTGCTCTCTATCTCTGTCTTTCTCTATC
>PVHP010006260.1:0-61272 GCA_004024765.1 Zapus hudsonius | reverse complement strand
TGAAAAGCAGTGGTGGAAGACATAAAGAATCCTTACATCTTAAAGGATAACACCATTTAAAAAGTTGTTGGTAATAGTTCTGGCAGAAAAACAAGAGCATAGCAATTTGTATTGTTTGAAGGGTCACCATATGTGTGCACTTCAGAACAGAATAATCAGGCTGGGAAATGAGCTGGAAGTTTCTTTCCTACTGGCCAGCTTTCATAGGCATATGTAAGCTTCTGTGGAAGAAGTCATCAGTGGTACCTACCACCCAGCTATGAGTCCTGTGTGTCCCAAAATTGACATGTTAGACAAAAATGTTCCTCCTGGTGCAATAGTGTCATGGTGTTATTTGAGTAACAAACTGCTCTCTAATTGGATTTGAGGTCCACTCTATAGGACGGGATTCATGCCTGGCAATAAAATCTGGTCCATGGTTAGGGACATAGGCTCTGGAGTGTTAGGGGGATCCACTGTTGCTGTGTTAAATGGACAGTTTGTCAATCTCCCTTATAAAGATTCATGTTTGTACCTCTTCTCAACCCTTAATCACTAATGTTTCTTTCTGTCATGTGCAGAGGTTAATGCAAAATTGCATAGCTGGCAAAATTTCTGAGACTATGTGATTATTGTGAGCTGACACCTAAAGTGGACTTCTAAACCATGCCTCACCCTCCATGTCTCAGGGTGCCTCGTGACAAAAAGGGACAGAAAGACTGAAAGATCAGAAGAGAGGGAAGAGGGCTGCACAACTCTGTCTTCTGAACATGGCTTGGCTATTACTCCTTTGATCTCACAACTCTCTTTCTTGCACAAGACTGTACACATCAACATTTCATCATACCATCCCACTCCCTCTGGGGAGCTATTGGGAGTTAATGGATGGGGAAGGGGGTGTCATGTTCTTCCATGGTATAGACAGAGGTAAGTTGCCTATACTCCAGTCAAAACCCATCTATGCTCATGCCAGCAACCCTGAATTGATTCAGTAGGTCACACATACAAAAAGTGGTAAAGGAATTAGTTGAGAAGAAGGTGGTCTTAGTAGGAGTGCAAGGGACAATCTTTCATAATAGAGGGTATGTGAGCTCAGAATTCATTTTATACATATATGAAATTATCATAAATGAAAATACATTTTGAGAAAAAGTTGTTTGTGCTTCTATGTTCTTCCAAATTTTATAGTCATTGTGTTTCAGACATCAGCCCAGCTTAGAAGTAAGATCTGTTCCAAACTCTATTGGTTAATACAACTTTGGAATTTATTTCCTCATAAAAACTGTCATGAATGTTGGTTATTTCTATAGGCCAGCACATTAGAACTTTTATTGCACATGGTGTGATGAGTATGATGTCAATTTTCATGTAGAATAAAGGGTATTTGCTTCTTTACTTGGATTCCAGGGCTGTTCTAGTCTATTTTTTGTTTGCTTGCACACAGTTAAATTCTGGCATGCTGCTTCACCCAGAATGCCTCTTGCCAACCTTAGCATTTCTTTCCCAAGTTTAAGCACACTGCAGACCCTCGTAAGTATGCTATAAACTAAAATTACACCACACTTCCCCTCATTGAATCCTCCATTTCCCCAATGAGTTATTATGAAAGTAATGGATTTTAATTCAAACTAATGAATGAATAACTAGTCACTTAAACATCCTCAGAAGAATTTTCATATTTATAATGGGATGGTTGTTAGCTCAATTATATCTCTAATTTGTGTAACTTTCCTGAATGTAATAAGAGAAGCAGAGACAAAGCAGAGGCACCTAGGTGATGGGGTGTCTGTCCACGGAGCACAGCCTCACCATCAGCTCTCATTCTTTCCTTGAGTTACAGCTTTTGCTGTCAGCAGTTCTGATTTGTTACTGTCAGCATCCTCCCCCACTCCAATGTGTGTGTGTGCGCGCACACACACACACACACACACACACACACACACAGGCACACACACACCCTTTAGCAATGAGTCTTTGACATAGGACAAAAGTGTCCTGTTTGCATATATGGTCTTACAGCAAGACAATATCACTCATTATATTAAGGTTGTTTGTTCCCTATTATACTAGTTATCCATTTCTTTGTAACAAGTCACTTCAATATGCTAGACGAAAACCACAGGCATTTTTATCTCTCATCGTTTTTATTGATTGGCTGTTTGAACTTGGCTTAGGATCTCAAATGCAGTTATAGGAAGAATGGGTCAGCGGATGACTCGACTCTTGAGAGAAGATCCGCTCTCTACTCCACCTATGTGGTTGAAAGAAGTAAAGTGCTTCTTTGTAAAACCCCAAGGTCTGCTGCCAGTGACATGCCTCTTCCTACAAAGACTGTCACAAACACAAGAGGCTATGGGGCACTTCAGATTCCAACCACATCATAATCTAAGAGAAGTCCACCTCCCTTTCTTCTCCATTATTTATATTCTAAAAGCATATCTGTAAGTGTAACCTATACTCGAGGACAGGATAATTATTCTCCACTCCTGTAGAAGAGGTGTTTCAGACACACATCAGCAGTGTGTACGGGCTATCTTTAAGCCATAATGTTTATATAACAAGTAGTTTCAGGGAACACCAGAACTTTCTGTCCCACTTGAGTTTTGTGATATAGGTGTCCCTATGTGTCACTATGCAGAGAGTCCTGATACAGAAGTCAGAACTGTGGTGAGCCCCAGATCCTACATCTATTGTGACCAAACAATCATCTTTTGGGTTTTATTAAGAGGATATTATTCTGGTTCACTTTTCTGGGAATTTGGAAGTTTGATACCTATTCTGCCTACGTATTGGGCAGAAAAACTACTTAAAATGCTATAATAAAATAGCAGCTTTGAAGACAGCTAGGGAGGTTCCAGGTCATAATAAATTCTGGGACTGTTAACTCTGTCTTCTCTCCTCACATTCTATCTACCTATCTCAAGATTAAGGAAACTCAAGAAACCCCCCAGCCTGCTTTCTTCTTTGGAATAATGGCATTCCTGTCATTCAACAAATATAGCTTATTTATTCACTGTTTCTTCTCTCTTTTAAACTTTCTATTAATATCCAAAATTTTGTTTCTAAGACCTGTGTCTACAAAAATCCTCCAAGGAACCACTGCCTCACTCACTGGCCCCAGGGCTTCTTTTGTTCCTTATCCTCTGAATTCTTGTCTGTCTCTTAACCTTTCATTTCTGATACTGAACAAGCTACATCAAGTCCCCCTTCTCTTTGGAACCTTAATGTTCCGTTTATAATCCACATTAGATTCATTCTAGCAATGATTTTCTATGCCTGACTTCCTTCATACGTTGTTGCCCAGACTTCCCAGATAGGGAGCTTTGGTGGAATAAATCTTCCATTCATTCTTTTTTTTTTTATTGTCCATAATGAGTTAGTTACATTATTTAGTGGGCAAACAATGAGTTGTTATCCCCAATTCCCCGATGCCCCCTCCCCCATCCCCAATTAGCTGGATAACCTCCTTCATGGGTCGACTGGATCAGTCCTTGTGATAGGGGACCATGGATAGCCTATTATTCAGCCAGGTTCTCCTGGCCCTAGTATGGTGTTACTGATGGGTGCCAGGCCTCTGGATAGTCTCCCCCACCACGGCTCTCACAATCTTTCTGCCCCCTCGTCCACTCAGTTCCCTGAGTCATGGTGGATGAGTATTAAGGCTGCTTTAATGTTGTGAGTTTAGGGGTCTTTGTGTCGAAAATTGTTGGTTTCTGTCACCCTGGCTTATCCTGTGTTGATTGAATGGCTGTGGCATTCATTCTTATTGGCTTCATTTACTGTCCCCTGTCAGCACACGGGACCTAAAAGTAATTAGATGTTTCCTAGTTCTTGACTTCTTCTGCTCACCTGTCTTCCTAGGTAGTTCCAATCGTGCTGGAGAAGTCTGAAGCATAGTTCATGAGATAGATAGACCAGACACTTCAGTCCCATTTGTTTACAAACTAAGGCAGTTGGGCCAGAGAAAGGAAATTTCTGACAACTACTTCAATGCACTTCTTTGAAAATTTAATGAATGAAAACAACAGGGGACCAAGGAAAGCCCTTGGAACTATGCCTGCACACACCAAAGCTCTAGCCATTTGATTTCTCTCCCCTCTAAGTTTAGGGTGTCCAGGCAGTATGTCCTGTGTCAACAGCATGGTGGTGGTGGGGGGATTCTGTGTGTGAACGTTCGAGGCTCCCTATGAGAATCTCTTTGGCAGACTTCAGAATGTTCATTTTGTGTTCCAGGGTGATTCTCGTGGTAGTAAAGTTTGTGAATTACTACTCCTGGGAAAATGCTTGGAGCTCAGGGGCCCTGGTAAGATTCATAGTCAAGCAAACATTTCATTCTCCAACTTAAATTGTTTGCAAGGACAACTAGAAAAAACAGACTCATCAGGATACAAATCATTTTTCTGACTGAAGAGAGATAATATGTTTTCAATGATGGACTGTATACTCCCTAAATTGCTGTTTTCCCCAAGAGGTTAACATAGAACTTGGAGTTCTTTCTTTCTAAATTTCCTCCGGCTTTTCTTCCTCCTCCTCTCCTTCTATTTCTCCCCTCTCCTCTTCATCCTCCTCCTCCTTGTAAGAAAATAGACCAAAATAGATCCATGCCTTCAATACTTCTACTTTCAGTGCAATTATGATCTGATCTGCCAACCTTAGTACCAGGTATACTGTGTACATTTTATTGATTTTAGACCTGCACTATTTTTTTCTCTTTATGACTTTTTATCATAGATTTTGAGGCAGCTTCTCAACTTCCCTGCTGTCATCATTCTTATGAGAGAATGTAGACTGCTGTAATTGGGACCAAGTGTTTCATAAAACTTCTCTTTATGCTCATATTGCTGGTTCCAAGCAGTCTGAGCATAGCCTTAAGGAAGTGACTGCCAGAAAATAGATATTCAGAGAAAAATAGAAGAAAAGAAAAACTTCTTGGGTTTTTAGCTTAGAACTCATTATGCTCACCCTACCTTCTTGACTCTAGGCTTACCACACTGTCGTCTTGACCAGTGCCTGTCTGCTAAGGACAGAGATGACATAGTTCAACCTTGACAATTAGTTTGGATATGAATCAGGGAAGGGCCATTCTGGAGGAGGAAAAAGAGGTAAACATGTATGAATGGTAAGGTGTTTTTCTTCTTTTTTTTTTCTTTTTCACTACAGGGGTCTTTTCAACTTGTGAGCTTTGCAAAGTTAGATATTTCATCTGTGATATTAGTTGCAAACATATTTTCTTCAATGAGGAAGGCATTTGTTAAAAATGTATCAAGAAAAAAATTCTCTTCTGCTCAGAAGGCAAAAATTCAAGGGTAATATCAGATGGCAAATTGGAAAGAGGACGATGAGTTGACAGGAAATGTGTTCTGATTCCAGCATTAGCAGTGAGTAGCTGTATAGCTATGTGCACTTGAACATGATACTTAAGCTTTCCTTCTTCTCAGGAAATAGACTCAATGCTTTCTTTATTCATGGGCTGTTTTTTTTTTTTTACTTCTTTCTTTTCTTTTCTTTATTTTTTTGACGATTGAAGGAAATGATAGGATGTCATCTCTGTATGCTACAAAGACTATATTTTTCCAATGTATGTATGAAAGTACAGAGCATCCACTCATCTTCCCCAAGAAGAGGAGTTGTTCTTTGGATTCTAACCCCCAATCACTCTTGAATGGGAATATTCCATCCCTAGCCTGTCTGCAACTCCACTCTTGTAAAGCAGGACACATTGTAAAGTTCAAAATAGACACAGATCTTTTGGCATTCCATGTAACACACTGAGGCTCCATTGCCCTGCCATACATATAATGTAATATAGCAGCTGTCGATATATTACATTATGCGTTAGCCCTGTGCCTTTTTCAATCGAAGCTTTGGTTCCCACAAACACATTTGGTCAGTGAGTGTTACAATGACTGGACAGCAGCTTTTTGACATACTGAAGACAATACATGTAAAACATTGATGCACATTTTCTCTTGTGATTTGGTCTTTCTTGGCATTTGAATGGCTACAGAAGATGTATAGGATAAATATCTCAGTGGCATCTTTATACCACAGTCGTGTAGTACGATAGGTAACTCCTGCTTGTGAGATCCTGCCAAGTTATCATCCTACAGAGACCAGAACAAACCAGAGATAATATGAATCAAAGTTTGTTCTTTCAAGTAGAATAAATTTGAATTTAAATAATGGACAGCAGGAAATAGCTTTCTGAGTTCAAACCTACAAGAATAATTAAAAGAAATATTCTGGTTAATACTGATAAGATTTTTGAAATGCAAACGGACTATTTTTTAATGAGATGGAATTCATTAAGAAATGTCTGACAACAGGTGAGAAAATAGATCTCAGAAAGTTTTAGCAGGTCATATATCTTTTTAGAACAGTTAAAGTACTTTTTGCATGGATTCAACAGCTCCCCGTAGCTCACTGAATAAGGAGAGAAAAAAAGTTGATTAAAACATCCTTTTAATTAATAAGTAGAGGAAAAAGTAGGAGACAGATGTAAGTTCTATCGGAGACTATATTTCCTCTTTAAATCTAATACCTACTGTGAAGACGGATGACTAGTTTAAGGGGACCCTTTAGGTAACATTATGAGAAAGGATTTATACAACATACAGGACTAGGCATATGTAAAATAACTCAGCATCTAGTAAGGGATGAGAATATCACAGGCCTAAAGAGAGAGAGAGAAAATATTATGAAAACTGACAAAGGGATTTCCATATCACCCTCTACTACAGCTCTACTTTTTATAAGCACCAGCGATGAATTTAAATTCTGCACATTTCTTCAGAAATTTTCTGTTGCATATCAAACTCAACACACCCCAAGTGCAGCTTCCTCTCTTCTGTCCTTTGGCTGGTTGGCTGGTTTACATCTTGTTTCCTCAATTAAACTGAGATTGATATCATCATAGATCTTGAAAATGTCTCTCCTTCCTCCCTCAAACTCATCTGTAATTGCCTTTCTTACTTATTTACCAGGCCTGTTAAACTCTCTAGTTTCTGTCTTCCTACTTCACATCACAGACTCATCTCCAGGAAATCAATGTCTTCTTACTCATTCAGTGGACTAGGTGAAACCCCTACAGGCCTGGTCATGACTAGACCCTGCTGTTACGTAAACAGAATCAGTGCCATGATCATGTTCCTTCCGTTTCTATTTCAGGTGCTAGTCTTGATCCTTTCCAGATCCATTGTTTGAACTAATGTAGTCCCTCTATCTGTGATTCTCTGAGCTAGAACTTTGTATTCCTGCTTGTACCCTTATTCAGACCTTTTTCTCTGAAATAATTCTTGTCTTGCTCATAACTACTGTTACTCAGCAGTATCAAGCGAACAAAAAGGCACACCTATGACACTGAGCTATCATACTCTCATCAGACATAAATCAAACACTCAATGTGCATCTGATCCTGTATTGGACAACAATTGAGCTCTATCCATATAGCATCTGAATACTGAGCCTACTGAGGGAAAGGCCCTTTGTGGGACCCCAGAGGAAACACTTTACTGCCTGGTGTAGATGCTCACAGAGCTTAACATTTGATGTTGTTTATCTCCACTATTATCATTATTGTGGCTATGACAAAAATACATGGTGAGCAACTGAAGAAAGGGAAGATTTAATTGGCTTCCAGTTTGAGAGGATGCGGTCGATCATGCCTGGGAAGGCACACTAGCTGGTCACATTCAATCCAGTCTGGAAGCAGAGAACAGTGAGTGCTGATGAGCCGAATCTTGAGTCAGTCTCAAATGCCAGGCAGTGAAATGCTCTCTCTTACCATTAGGCTTAGGGTGGGTCTTTCAATGAATCCAGAGACCTAACTCCTGACTGATTCTAGATCTTTCCAAGTTGATATTAACCCTTCTCTAGGCCCTCATGTTCTGCCAAGGCTTTCCTACTAGCTCTCCTCTCTCAAGTCCACTTTTCTGTGTACTTCTAAAGGAATTCTCTTTGACTGGCTTCTCTTTCTCATTTTAATTTCATCTATAGTAATCTATTCAATGTTAGAGAAAAGATAATAATAGCAGAACCAGAAAAGAACTTTAGTATATACATTGTGTCATGTGGGTCATAAAGTGTTCACATGTCCTTGGGTGAGTTCCATATACATAGCATGGGGAAGTTATATGTCATTATATTTTTTTACTGGAGAATGATTATAGAATTCTAAGATTTTTTAATCATTTAAATTTTTTAATTTATATCTTTTTTTAAAGATAAATTTCCTTGTTTTTTAAGTATTTTATTTATTCATCATCAAGCAGAGATGAGAGAAAGAGAGAAAGAGAGAGAAGAGATCCAGGGCCACCACATAGGGTCTGGCCTATGTGGGTACTGGGGAATTGAACCCAGGGCCTTAGGCACTGGAGGCAAGCACCTCAACCACTGAGGCATCTCTCCAGCCCTAATTTATATCTTTATTGTCCAAAATCAGATATATTGTATATGCAAAGATTATTCTGGTATCCCTACTTAACTCCTCACTGTCCCCAATTCACTGGGTATCCTCCTCAGTGGGTACACTGGCTCAGTCCATGGGGTAGGGGGTTAAGGATAGCACAGGGGACAGCTAGGTTGATACCACCCTGCTTGTGTCTTGTTGCTGAGGGGGGCAATGTCTCGGGATATTCTCCCCCTCATAACTCTTACTCTTTCCGCCCTCTCTTCTGTTCAGTTCCCTGAGTCACAGTGACTGCTTTATTGTTGAGATCTTTATAGCCTCTGTACTTCTGCTTTAGGTCATGTTGGAAATTGTTGGTGTCCATCACGCTGACTTATCCTGGGTTGACTGATTAGCTGTACTGATAGATCTCCTGCTATTCCATCACTCTCTCAAGGGTTTCATTTGGGGCCTACACAATAAGCCTGGGGTGGTTTCTCTCTTGATAGGATGTCAGCCCTCCACCTGTAGCTCCTTGGTGGAATTGGAATGACCTAGGCTCTCTCACTGCCTTCTGAACAATACAAACAAACAGGATCTCCATTGGAGAGTGAGGTCAATATGGGTTAAATTCAACACAAATTTCTAATTTTGTGAGATTTATTGGGATTAGCCTCTCTGTAGTTCTCTAGTAATGGGAGTTTCTCCTTGGAGGCCCAAATTTTGGTTCCCATAGGATTTTGCCCTGAGCCCTAATTCCAGTTAAGGGCTCCTTGACACTGAGTGGATTTCTTGGCCAATTTGAAAGCTGTTGACTACCATCCCCCCAGGTTTTGGCGCCTCTATTGCCCAAGTGATCACTTCTTGGCTCACTGATCTCTCCCAGAAGGCAGTGTGTTCAGCCTTCTCATGGCAACAGTCTGCATTGAATATTAGAGGTTTCTGCTTTCTCCAAATATCATTGACCAATTTCCCTTGGATGCTTATGTAGTGCCTTCCAGCACTGTGTATGATAGCATCTGAGGGCTGGTTACCATTCTGGATCTTGCAGGGACTCTTGGTGTTGTGTGATGACTTTCTGTGGTTTCTTCAGCAATATAGGCTCTTACCTTTGGCCTGGGGTGGGTATTAAGAGCTTTTACAGAATCCTTTCTTATTTTAGGACCTTGTGGTTCTCTTTGATCAACTGCTCAGTGTGGGAAGAAACCAAAATTAGATACATTGTACTAGCAAATATTATGTTGGTATCTCTATTTCCCTCCTCCCTGTCCCCAATACACTGGATATCCTCCTCAGTTGGCACACTGGAGCATAACTAATCAGTGATATGTAGCAGGCCCTCTTAATATTCATTAAATTTTAAATTTGACATGTGCCTTACTAAGAGAATGCTGATACTGTTTAGAGAAGCAATGTATACCACATACCTTCTCAGGTTCTCACAGAATAAGGTATCTAATTTGGGGGCAATAGGATATTATGTGAAATGCTTTTCTCAATGAAACTACAGCTTGACATAAAAACAGTTTGTTTCTTCCTTTGTTTCTACTAGTGTCTAAGTAGTTCAAGGTAGTTTATCCTGAATCCAGGGCTAAAAGCTGAAAGTCGATAATGGTGGAACATGACATTCTCAAACCATTCTTGAGCTATTGCTTCTGATTTGTTCTTATATGAGGAAAGTATTAATTGAATAAAATTGCATTATGTACAGATGTTAGATTTTATATCCACTCATGAACAGTTGACAGGCATTTGGGCTGATTCTAGATCCTAGTTAGAGTGAAGCCAGCAACAATGAGCATGGAGGTATAAGAATCTGTAGTAGGAGGTTGAATCCTTTGGATAGAGATCCAGGAGAATCTATAGTCAAGGTGGGACACAAGGAAATTCTGTTTTTAAAGCACCACACCGTTTTCACACACACACACACACACACACACACACACACACACACACACATAAACACAAAAGCTGGAGAGGAGGTGATTGGGAACAAGAAGGGGTTTGGTGAGAGTGGGAGAGATATAAGAGAAACCAAAAGTTGCTCATATAATATATCTAATTATTGACACTGAATATGGAAAAAAGAGAAAGCAAAGAGGGATGATTAATATAGATACATGAAATCATCAATAAGAAAATAAAAACAAATTTAAATTTAAAAAGAAAAAAATAGTAATAGGTCACAAAATTGATGTTGGCATTTTTCTGTAACATTTAATAACAGCAACAATAACTGAAATAATTTGCCTAAATAAATACAGTGATATATACTTTGAAAGTATAGGTTTGACATGACTTTGTCTGCTAGCCCTGTTTTCTTAAACAACATCAAGTTAGTTTATATAAAGTTAGATTTGTTAATTATTCTTGAAAATTTCCAGGTAGTATAACATAAAATATTCAGATCTTTTTGGTAGGTATTGTGTTTTTGTCTTCCAGAAATAAATTATTTAAACTTTTATAAGTCATGAGGAAAGCTTAAAATTCTATCAGTTCTGAAACCTTTTACTACTAGGTATATGTAGAGTAACAAATATTTTTTTGGTAAAGAATTCTTGAATTCAGCTTAATAAACTCCAGAATTCCACAGGAGGATATGTTTTCCAAGTTGCCACTTTAGCAGACTACATTCTTACTTCAGCAAAGCTCCTCCCAGTTTTGAAAACCACTGAGTAATCCTGATTGATCAGTGGTCATGCAGCCAATCCATTAGCCTCACAAGGAATTAGTTCTATGGCTTCACTTTAAAGTGAAAATGAAATGACCATCTGCCTTGATTCAAAACCTGGACAGATTAGATTCTAAATTGCTCTGAGGAGTTTTAAAAATCAAATTATAAGCAAAGAGATGAAGTTTTTTATACTTTGATATAATAAAAACATAATATATCATATTTCAACCCTACCAGACAGCCACACCTTCCTGCCTTCTCTCTTCCTTTCCTTCTCTCATTCTTTGAGATTCTACCTAGGTGTTTCACGATCTCTCTTCAGTCTCTATCCCTCAAGACTCCATCCATTCTTAAATTCATCCTTGTCTTTGTGTGCATATGTATGTTTATGTGCATGTGGGTATGTGGTATTATGTGTACAGTTGCATGTGGAGGACAGACAACTTCAGGTGTCATCCTCCAGAATGTCACCTTCCTCTTTTTGAGATAAGGTCTCTCATCGCCCTTGAGCTCTACAATTAGACTAGATGGGCTACAGCGAGCTCCAGTGGTTCTCCTGTCTCTGCCTCCCCTGGGCAGATGACCTTACAGGTGCACATACTTCTATACCTGGAAAAGCTCTTAGGAATAAAATGCTTAACCAAGTGAGCTATCTCCACATGCTTCTCCATTCTTTCCTTTAAAAGTTATTTTATTTGCACACGTTTTTTTTGGGGGGGGCCCACCAACGTGTCTTGCTATTGCAAACAAATGCCCACATGCCTTGATGTGAGTGGCTAAGGAAATGACAGTCTGTGCAAGCAAACACCTTTATCTGCTGAGCCATTTCCCTAACTCCATCCTTTCATTCAATCATAAAAATGTCATCTGTGTTCTATTGATGGAGCTCATCTAAACTGCTTTGATCAAGTCTTCCAAGTTCTTTCCTCTGCCCTCTATGAAAGCCGGACCATCAGGTACCCATCATACACATTTTGTCTGCTGCTAAACTCACCTATATATGGGTGGCTTCTTCTCTTGTCATTAATTTTCAATGGTAAAAGGAGCTAAATCCATGTTCTTGCATAGCCCTTCCTGGTAACCATAAAGACAATGTGGCTCAAAGAAGCTAAATGTCATGCCAGGTGTTCACCAATGGCATAACTGAGGGCTCAATATCAATTTCTTCTAGTTTCAGATTTTGTCTAGACCTCACCAATCCAAGCTCAAAGGTGTATAGCCAGAGTACAGTGGCTATGACAATTATTATTTTAAAAATCAAATTGGCAAATGGAAAAACATTAAATGTCTAAAGATACTGAGTTGTAAGGGTCTGTGGATAAATGGAAATTTCATACTCTCATGAATGAATAGGTTCAATCCTTTTGGAAATTATGTAATAATTATTAGTGAAGATTTAGATGTCCTCTTAATATAATCTGTAAATTTCATTCATTCCACCTTCTTGAAATCACTCTCTCTCTCTATATATATATATCCATATATATATATATATATATATATATATACAAACCGAGGACACAGAGATAGTCAACCCTAGAACATACTTGCAACCACAAAATATCATTTGTGCCATAAACATATATCATGGAACTAGGAAATTATTTATGATTTTTAAAAATTGTAATATTCTACCATGTGAATATTGAAGTGGAACCCATATAAGTACATGGACAAATTCACAAACATAATATTGAGAAATATAGTAAATTGCTAAGTTATACATGTACTACAATGTCATTTATGTGAATATTAAAACTGGCAAAATAATATTTCTATAACTCAGGGCCAAAGAAATATGCAAAAAAGAAGGCTATTTGCTTGGTCTGATTATGACCAAATGCAAAACATTGGGGACACCTACAGTCATCAGGAAGTACATTTGATTATAAAATGGTTCTAGACAGTGGTCCCCAATCTTTTTCAAGCTTTGTGACTGGTACCTAAATATTGATCACATTGTTCTTTGTACCTTTTGCTATATATTAAACAGCTTATAATAAGATTTAAAATTAATCTTAGAAATTGGCTGTGTAAGTACAGAGAGGACAATTCCAAAGGGAAATAGTCAAGTATAAACTAAGCAGTGTTAGCATAAAGGAATAAATATATAACCACCGAGATGACTATTTTGAAAGTTATGACAGTTACATGGATTTATACTTTTTGAATGTTTCATAAAACAAACTCTCCTATTCAGTTACACTAACATTTGTTTTATGTCCTGTTAACTCTGAATAAAATGACTACCATAGCAAAATATGTCCAGAGGAATATAGTGACATGCATGATGAGCTGAGAGAGAGAGAGAGAGAGAGAGAAAGAGAGAGAAGAGAGAGAGAGAGAGAGATGCAGGTGGCAAGTTATAAATCCTGGGGTCTGCGAACATGATCAGAATATCCAGACGTTTTATATCCAATTCATTTCATGATTAATGGTCGCCTCCCACAACATCATGTCTAGAGTGAGCTAGAGTCAAGAGGGATGATTATATCTTTTATTTTGCTTATAAATTCTTTAGTGTTGAAAGGTATTATAAGATTTTGAAGAAAGGCAACAATTCAGAGAACATTTTAATCCCTACCAATGGTTCACAAGTGTACATAATGAAATGCTAAAAGGGGCAGTTTTGTCACTAGATCACAAGTAGATTTAAGTAAAAAATGATAAACAAAATGATGTTTGACTTGTTTCTCCCACTTGATTGTGTGAGCCTACTTCTCAATGTTTTGGAGTCTCTTCACTCTTCACAAACAAGTTGCATTTAACTCTACTGAAGCAGATGATTCACACAGGTTATTGTTACCAGAGCTAAAATCCTTGGCTCTGGCAGCTCCAGAAAGCCAGGCATCCACCTGCCCCCAATATGCCTGTTGAGGAAATTAGTAAAAATGCGAATTTCAGAAAAGGGAGATTACTTCAAAGTGGCCACAGTGGGGAGAGGGAATAGATAAAGGGTTCCAGTAACTCCTTAGTTCTTTAGTGGTACTGAAATGAGGTATAATTTCCAACAGAAGACAAGCTATATCCATCATTAAGTAGTTCTGGTTAAGGTGCACCACTCCCCCACCACTTTCTCCACTATTACGTCCTTGTCTGTTTCACTGTCAGAACCATGTGAACTCTTCCTGGGAGGTGAGTTTCTTCTCTGCTGACTTCCTTCTCCCAGGATGAGATTCATGGTAACCTGTTAATTCTTTGAGGTCTGTTTCCTCAACAGTCTCATAGCCAGATGACACACATTTTAGCAGGTCTTCTTTCCTGCCAGGGTGCTTACTTTATGAAGACAGGGAAACCTAGCCAAGAAAAGCACATAGTTGAAGAGGATTAATATGTGTGTGTGTCATTCAATACCACACAGCTTGCACAGATCTGAGGGACTTGAGCCCTTGCTTATCCACCAGGCCTCAGCTTGTCTGTCATGTGCTTCCAGAAAGATGCCTATCAGATGAGATGAATTGTGGTTTATATTTTCTGGAGACAGTACACACTTGGATTTAAGAACTTGTTATGTCATAGTTTTAGTACATTTAGGGAAATGATGTGTTTATTATTTCCTGTAATTTTTATCTAAAGTGCTATAATAAAGTAGTTGTATAAAAATACTCACAGCTTTGGACTGAACTATTAAAGCCCAATGGGTAGAAGCAGGACACCAATAAAAGAAAGTATTATTAATGAAAAATGCTAATTCCAATAAGAAGCAATTAAGATAATGAGAAGAACTGAAAAACTGTAAGACTGAGAGAACAGCTACTTAAATAGAATGGAGGAAGGTCTCCCTAAGCTGGTAATATTTAAACACAGACTAGAAAAGAGAAGGACCCAACTATGTGAGGACTGAGGAGGAAATCATTTAAGGAAGAAGGAAACACAGATGTATGAACTCTGAGAAGGTCAAGAATGTGGTGTTTTAGAGGAACTCAGAATGAAACCACTGAGGCTGGAGCCATGACAGAGTTACTAGAGAAGTCCTTGGAAGCCAATGCAAATTTGACTTGTATTCAAAATAAAATAGGAAGTCACTGAATAAGGAATAAGGGGACCCAACCTATGCTTAAGGAACTCCATTAGATTGCAGTAGGCAGAGTAGGAAAACATGAGGAGGATGGGATGGAAGCTGCATCCGTTCTCAGGAGGAAGCATGGGGATCTGTAACAGCACAGCTCATTACAAGGGATGAGGAACAGAATGGGATAGGTTGGATGAAGACAGGCTGGTTCAAGGGCTTGTTCAGACTAAAGAGGACTCACTAGCAGATCTCGTGAGAGTTGAAGCCTCGGCTGTGGCAGCCCTTAGAGCCTGGACTCTGTCACAGGTTCTCAGTACGTCAGTTAAAGAGCTGGGCAGGATGCAGAAAGGAGAAGGGAGATGTATTCCCTGTGACTACACTGGACAGAACAAATCAAGCAGCCCCCCACTCCATCTTCCTGGTCATGATATGGGTTCAGGTTTAAGTAAAATCTTTTCCAAAAAAAAAAATGTTCCTTTGTATGAGAGGAGGATCCCACCCCTTTCCTTCTCTAGCATGGAATTGCTAAGAAGTTCCAATTTGGGGTCCGTTGACCCAATCACAGCATAAGGGTGCATTACGAATGTCTCCTTTTAGAATACCTTGATTCCTGCCAGGGTGGTGATAAAGAGGCTAAGGGGCACATGAACTTGAAGGTCACTATGCTTGGATACTACTTAACATACAGGATGATAAAGCTCACAAAGGCTAAGAGAACTCTAGACAGGTTTGAGGGTATAAATGAGAGCTCCTTTTGGATATACTGTATTTGAGATGTCTCTGAGGTATTCCAGTGGCAGTGACAAGTGCTGAGATAAACACCTTGAGGTGCAGATACCATGGAGCTGGGGATATAAACTGGTCGGCATTATCATGAAAATGGAGATTAAATTGAATGGCTGTGGGTAAAAAGTCAGGAGATTTCCAGTCTTCTAGTAATAAATAATCATAATTCTTAGGTGGATCTTTTATAGTGTACGAGATCAACTCTTAGTATACACCATGCTTGACAACAGAGGGCTTAGTATAAATTACAAATGAATGGCTCAGTAATTTATATGTTAGGGAATAAAGTAATCAAATTGGATAAAAGCTTATGGTTGGAATTTTAAGTTGGTCAGGTTTAATGCTAAACAATTTCTAAAATGATATTAATTAAGTTGATTCAGGAAGGATCAATAAAGATTTTTCAGTTACCATGATAGGAGAGGGGCCGGAGAAATAGCTCAGTGGTTAAAGTGCTTGTCTGCAAAGCCTTGTGATCCAGATTCCATTCTCCAAACCCATGTAAAGGCAGATACACAAAGAAGCACATGCTTTTGGAGTTCCTTTGCAATGATTAGAAGCATTGGCATGACCAGTATCTCTCTCTCTCTCTCTCTCTCTCTCTCTCTCTCTCTCTCTCTCTCTTCTTGGAAATAAATAAAATGTTTTTAAACGATAGAAGAGAGTATTCCATGAAGAAAACATATGTAAAGAAGGTGAAACAGCACCAGTTTCATGTGGCTAAAAAAAATGATGATTTAGTATAGACCTATCCTAAAAGTGTCATTGAATAAACAGCTGTTAAATGGAGGAAAAAGTGAATCAAATGATTGGAGGTTTGCTCCTTCACTATAATTTGCTAGGTTCCATTTTCCATAGAAAGGAAGTAGGAGATAGTCTTTTTGGGCACAGACTTGTATATCAGTAGAAAATACAAACATGCAGGTGAAATTCCTACAGACACTATCAATGGGTATCTGACAGTGTGTTAGAAATGTGTTTATTTGTTGTGCTTGGGGAAAGAAGAAAGGAGGGCAGGATGCAGAGAGAGAGAGAGAGAGAGAGAGAGAGATTTAAATAATTACAAATCAGCATCTTGTTGAGCATTGTGGGCCATGCCTACAGCCCCTGGGAAGCTGAAGCAAGAGGACTGTCACAAATTTGAGGTCACCTTGGGGGACATAGTGAGGTCAAGGCTAACCTGAGCTACAAAATAAGGTGCTTTAAAAAGAAAGGAAGGAAAAATGGAAGAAAGAATGAAGGGAAGGAGGAGAAAGAAAGAAAGGAGGAAGAAAGAAGGGGGGAAAGAACAAGAGAGGGAACAAAGGAAGACAGGCCAAATAGAACAAGACCAGCATCTTCCTGGGAGAAATAAGGATTAAAGCAAATTGCTGTAAAAATGACACAATCCATAAGCAAAACATGAGGAAATATGGGCTGTAATATTGGGTTAGGCTAGACAGATGCTGTCTTAATATTGGTTTAAGACATGAAGTAAGCAACAGACTGTTGTCAAGAGTTGGTGACAGACAATCAGAGTGAGAGAGATGAACAGGACACAGGCTCTGCTATGCGAAGGAGGGCAGAGCAGCGGGGATTTGGGAAACAAAAGTGAACAGAACAGGGAACTAATGAATGTCAGTGCCTGATTCATGGTCAACATTGAAGGGACAGGTCTGAGCTTTCTGATTCACCCACTGAGTTCTTAAAGATACTGTTTTTGCAGCAGCGCTGGGCAAGACATGGCTGGTAGATACAAGAACTATCTGCAAAAGGTATCTCAAGCAATGAAATAAAAGAAAAGAAAAAAAAAAAAAAACACTGTGGAGGCTGGACCCAGAACATTCTACTAAAATTCATTTACAAATGATAATCGTTCACTAGTGGTAGGAGTGACTATGTTCAATGACAATGTTGATTATGTCTGAAGAGGAAGCTAGAAAATTTGTTATTCATTAAGGATATCACAGTTTTGTTGAAAATTATTCATGTGGAATGTTTTATGAGATTTCAATTAAATTTGTCTGGGATTAAATTTGAAATTTTTCCTCATTTTCCCTTTGAGAGAATTGGTACATAAAACTTTTCTACATCTTTAAAGCTAGAAAAAAAATCAATGCCATCACTCATTGATCTAGTATATTTCTGCATGAATGTACATAGGAAAACTGCTTAATTCCTAATCTTTTTATAATCAGAATTCTATTGTATAATTTTTATGAACTATTGTCCTTATAGCTTTAATTCCATCCTGTTTTCACAAACATTTCACAGGCATCACAGCAGCATTCCTGGGATTTTAGAACCTATTATGATTGACAGATTTTTTAGTAATTTTTCTCCAATTATGTATTTATGCATTTCTATAATTGTGCATTTAAAAGAAGTGATTCTCACTCATTAGGTCTGTACTAATCAAATATCCCATGATGCCTCAATGCAATCATGATCAGTTTCTGAAAAGTAGATGCACTCTTGAACACTATTGAATATCTGAATTTCTTGATAGAAGATTTATGTAATGTTAATAGCAGCCCTTATATAATTACATATCATAGCCTATGCATCAAGATAAACTTTAGCTTATATAGTCTAAATATACAGTTTTTAATGAGTTTCCCAACAGTGAAGAAGAAAAACTTGGCTGCATTGTTGTTGAGATATTAAATTTCTATTTGAGGAGACATTTCTGTATGTATGGACATTCTAGCAAAATTTGGAAAAATATATTTGATGTTTTTTGTTTCTTTCTCAATAATAATTATTCAAACATGAAATGTTTTTAAAATGTACACACAACAAGTAGTGATTATGCCTGGACCATAGATTCCTTTCAGATTTTACCTTTTGCTCACTTTTATATTCTTAGTTTCTGTAATGATCCTGAATGTGTTTAATTTTTGAATAAAATTATGATAGCTGCATCATGTTCTGATGCATATTCCAAAACTTTTTATGGACATTTTTTTTCTTTATTATCCATAATGAGTTACATTGTTTAGTGGGCCAACCATGAGTTGTTATCCCCAATTCCCATAATTTTTTAAAAAAATCTTTCATTGTTAATATTGAACATCTAGGTTTCTGTTTTTTCATTGCATATGGCTTTATTTTTTTATTGTCCATAATGAGTTACATTATTTAATGGGCAAACGAGATGTTATTCCCAGTTCCCCAATGTCCCTCTTCCCCATTTCCAATCAGCAGGATATCCTCCTCAGTGGGCAGTCTGGGTCAGTCCTTGGGGTTGGGGACCATGGATAGCCTAGGAGTCAGCTGGATTCTCCTGGCCCTAGTATGTTGTTGCTGAGGGGGGCCATGTCTCTGGATAGTCTCCCCCAACACGGCTCTCACAGTCTTTCTGCCCCCTCTTCCACTCAGTTCCCTGAGTTGTGGTGGGTGAGTATTAAGGCTGCTTTATTGTTGGGAAATTAGGGGTCTTTGTGTCAAAAATCATTGGTGCCTTTTTCCTGGCTTATCCTGTGTTGATTGAATGGCTGTGGCTATGGTTCCCTTGTCCATCCCATCATTCTCTGCGGGGATCCATATGGATCCTCCATGGTATGACTGTGGTGGTTCATCTCTTGCCAGGAACTCAGCTATAGGCCAGCAGTCCATTGGTAGGGTTGGAGAAGCCACAGCTCTCTTGCTACATTCTGAAAGATACAAACACAATCTCCATTGGAGAGTGAGATCAGTTAAGGTTAACAGAGATCTGAGCTAGCTAGATTATATTTTTAGTAGCCTCTCCTTCAATCACTCACATAGTGCATCTCTCCTTGGTGGCCCAAGAGTCCGGCTCCCAGCGAATAGCACCCTAAGTCCCCAGTTCCAGTCAAGGGCTCCTCCTCACTAAGTGGAATATTTGGCCGAATTTAAAAGCTGTTGATTGCCTCCCCCAGGCTTATGCTCCTCCATTGCACAAGTGCTCCTTTCTTGGTTCACTGTTCTCTCCCAGTAGGAAGTATGTTCAGCCTACTCACGGCTGAAGACTGTGTTTCATGCCAGTGGTCTCTGTTTACTCCAGCTGTTGTTGACCAGCTTTCCCTGGCAGCTTGTGCAGTGCCTTCCAGCACTGTATTTGAATTTTTAGGCTGGATTTTTATCACTTTCTCCATCAGTTAACTGTTTTGCTAGTAATACTTCCTACCATGGTTATCATAGGTGTCATATTTTCCATAAGTATTTTATCTGCACAGATTTGTACACAATACTCTCCCTACTTGGATGGGTCTTTCCTGTTAGTCTGGTAAACTGTTCATTCTTGAAGAACCAGTGTGTGTCTTGATTCCTTTATGAAGCTTTCCTAGCTAATTGTATAGGACTGTAAGTAGAACTGAATATTGCTTCCTGTGCATCCACACTACTGCTTGCCTTTGTGAATAAAGATTTAGAACTATGTGATTGAAAGCCTTTCTTCCCCACTGTATGTGGATTCATGAGTTTCATGATTCCTTGTTAGTGTTCTTTTGTGTGCTGATACCTAACAGGCTTTGGTTCATATTAGGAGTTTCATGCACATTGGTTGGAGAAAATATATTATAAACAAAATCTCAAGTGGGTACTTTTACCTCAATTTATTTACCTTCTCATCTATTTATATCTTAGCTTTCAATGGAATCAGAAGTTCCACAATTATAAGGACTATGCCTCATATTTCTCTGTGCATTCTGGGAGTAGACAATTTTATTATAGGGGATCAAATTCACTATATTGATTTTCAATTTTAGTTATCAGTCAGTGTGCTACCATATAAGATGGGAAGTGATTCTCCATGTTGTTTTACATAAGCTTAGAATTTACTGAAATCATCCAGGAATTAGGCCCTTTTTATGTTCATAAACAACTGAGAAATTCTTATATACATTCATGATAACCAAAATATCAAAAAAAATAAAAATAAGAGATGAAGATGCTTCATTCACAAGAGATGATACCACTTCTCAATGTGACTATAATTGACTCATACATAGTTCAATAGCTGGTGAAAATGTGGCAACATTTTATTGTCTATGCACAAAAGTTATAGGTGAGTCTCTTGTGCTCTCAAATGTTTATAAATTCCTGTCACTTCAATTTGATACCTATTAATTCAGTGCTAACTATGTGTCACACACTAGTAAGTAGATGTTAGGAATATACAAGTACTTTGATGATCATTCCATTCTGTCTTGGCCTTTTTTCTTGTTATTGAAGGAATTTATTACACATTACTTATCTTCTTTGACCTCTATTTTCCAATTTGTGAAATGGAGGGTTTGAATCTCAACCTCATAGAAGGTTAGAAAGGCATGGCCCTGGGTGAGCAGCATTCTTTCTCAATAAACATTTAGCTTCTGATTCACCTAATCATGCTCCTACTCACACTCTCTCAGTGTGTACAGTTAAAACAGAGATACATGAAAGATTCCTCAAGCAATCAGGTGCTAGCTACAAAGACAAAAATCAGATCATACATTGTTTTTCAGTTAGCTTTAATTTAGTGCAATTATTCTGTGTTGAATTTTAAAGTAGGGTGTGTGCCAGGGTAGTGTTACAACTTAGTTTCTATTACAGTAACTGTTATCAATAACAGTCTAGCTAAAGGCTGGCAAGTGGCTGGTGCCCAATCTTTAGATTTAATAGCAGTAATGGCTTTGCAGGGCCACTTCATCTTCCCATTACTGTCTCCTTTTATTTACTGGTACATTCTGACTTAAGGTAGGGTGTTGGTCTTGTCTCCTTGCCTAGCTCAGATTCCTAAGGAGATGTTCATTCTTCCTGAGAACTTCCAGAAAAAAAATATAAAAAGTTAACAGTAATAAAAATGCCCCCTTTATTTCAATTCTCTCTCTGTCACTCTGGTCCTTTCCATTTTCTCTTCTTCTCTCTTCCTCTCCCCTCTCTTCTCTTCCCTGTCTTTCTTCAACTTTCCTTCTTTCCTTCCTCCCTTCCTCCATCCCTTCCTCCCACTCTCCTTCATTTCTTTCCTTCTTTCTTTCTTTCCTTCCTTCCTTCTCTCCCTCCCCCTCCCTTCTTCCCCCCTCCCTTCTTCCCCCTTCCTTCTTTCCTTCCTTCCTTCCTTCCTTCCTTCCTTCCTTCCTTCCTTCCTTCCTTCCTTCCTTCTGTCTGGTAGCTCCTGTCTTACACTGTTTCCCTAAGGAGATATGAGAATTTGTCTATTTATTCCAGATAAGGCATAGGCAACAGAATAAAGCACAATTGCACCAAAGCCAGTTTCTGAACCAGTAACTTTATTGAGGTTACTTACAAATATGATCAGGAGTTGCTTACAGGAGCATGGGTGACTCAAAGGCAGTAGCCTAAAAAAAAAAAAACCCTCTCAGCATAGGTGATAACTCATGGAAGCTTCATCTCTGAAGCACACTGTAAGACTTTTAGGTCACTAGACAGGTCAGGTCAGGAAATCTCCTCCCAGCACTTGTTTAACTTTATACAACCTTAGGGAGGGGTCTTCTATACTTTTTTCCCAGGCTTGTTAACCCCCTCCCACTACGTTTAGGAGTATTTCAATTCACAGGAATTTGCTACATAACACACACACACACACACACACACACACACACACACACACACACACCAAGCATAATTGTATTCTTTACATTCTCTGTAGTCTTCTTTGAGTGTTATAAATGAAATTTTATTTATTAAAATATGATCATATTTTGTTGGAGAGATGGCCTATTAGTTAAGGTACTTGATTCCCCAGTACCCACATAAAGCCAGATGCACAAGGTGGCACATGCATCTGGAGTTTGTTTGCAGAGGCTAGAGACCCTGGCACACCTATACTCGATCTCCTACTCTGTCTAAGCTTACAAATAAATAAATAAATAAAATCAAGCTTAAACAAGTGTTAGAATAGTCATATGATCTTTTAAAATATCTATCTTATTATGTTCAATAGAGAAATATAAGCAACAGTATAAACCTGAGTTTTTCATTTGTCTTTTCATTTTTCTTTTGTTGCAGTGCTGAGAGATGAACCCAGGGACCTGTGCTAAGTCCTGTGTTAAGAAGACCTAACAAAAATCTATATTCCCAGCCTCCTTTTACTTACTTTCCTTCCTTCATTTATTTATATGGAGACAGAATCATTTATTATGTTACCCAGGCTGGCCTTGAACTCACTCTGTAACCTAAGCTGGCCTGGAATTGGTGATCTGCCTACCTTAGACTTTTGAGTAGTTCAGATCAAAGACCTATCCTGAGAACTTAAGAGAATTTTTTTCTTCTCTCTTTACTTTCCTTCCTTCCTTCCTCTTTCTTTTTTTTCTTTATGTGTCTTATCTTTTTGTTTTCTTCTTTTCCCTTCTCTTTTGCCTTCTCCTTCTCCTCCTCCTCTTCTTTTTCTTCTTTCTCCTTTTCCTGGATGGTTGTTGCTCAGCACCTAATGGAGCCTCCCAGTGCCTTGTAATTGTCTGCAGCTGAAGATATTATTCCTGTTGGTTTTGTCTTATAGCACACTTCGAACTCCTGTTTACCTATGTTTTTGTCTTCTCAGTATCTGTAGCTTTTCACCACATTGCGAGATGTTCCTTGGTCTAGAAACCATTATTTATTTGTAATCTGGACTCATAAATCAAGCTTTTCTTTTCCCCTAATCATTTCTTTTTATTATTCTTTCAGTGGTTTTCAATTTAACTGTGTCTTTGTGAAATGAAAATGCCTTACCAGATGATGGAAGTCAAGACTGAAACCTTGCTTGCTGCATCTGGTCTTTTGTATTCTTTTTCTTTCTAAACAAATATTTCTAAACAAATAATTATACTATGGTTCTTTATCTTGCTGATTCATTGCTTTGAAAATTCATGCAGAATTTGCCCTTACAGACATCCTTTGAAGTAGATTTAAAAAATCTGTATCTATCCCAGAGTTACAGGACCATGCTTAAACCCAGAGATGACATCAAGCCAGCTGTCTACATTTTTATCCTATGTGACTAATTTCCCTCTTATGTAACTCATATTTGATAATCCATCGAAGGAACGAACTCTAGAGGTAACTGAAACACACAGAGCACCTTAGAAAAAGTAGTCCTTATGTTTTGCTATTTATATGCCTCACTACAATAATGATATGAAAAAGCCTCAACTCAACATAACTAAGAAATTTAGGAATAAGTATGGAGTTCACCCATTCCAAATCCTTCTCGATAGTCTCTAATCTTAAATTTCTAATCTACATAGGTACTAACCCCTAACTCTGACAGCTATTAAGTATGTTGTCTCCTAAGCATGCTAGTTGCTGAGAGAGCCAGCTGCCAACCACCCCAGTAAGGTAGTTGCTGGGCAGGCTAGTTACTAATTAGGCTAACTCCTCAGCAGACCAGCACCTAAGCTCCTAAGCTGTATCTTGAGTCAGCTAGCAATCAAAGAGGCTAGATTCTGAGTGGGGCAGCTACTGAGCAAGTTAGTCATTGCCTGCCCAGAGCAGATCTTCACATTTGTTTATCGTGTCATACCTGTTCATCACAATGTAATTGATTAGACTTCATTTTTCAGAGTTCCACTTATCTGCTTTCTTGACAATAACAAGCTTATCCGATGAAATTTTATTTGTTGTGTCTATAAAGGAAGTTTCAGTTTATTGTATAGTCTATTTCAGAAAACAAATTTGCAGTTTCATTAAGTTTCTCTGTAGACATGATGCTTCCTCTCCAGGTGCTCTGATAATGGGTGAGAAAACACAGTTTTTCAATTATGAACTGCAATAATGAATACATTTTCAATCATGACCCCAAATATGTACTCATAAAAATCCAAGCAAACATAACTGGCAAAGGATTTCACAAAATCTTTTTTTTTCCTTTCAAAATCTTCTGTTCTGTCCTATCCATCAGGATTCTATGCTATGCTGTTCAGTATTGCTGGTTAGAAACCAATGATGTTGATTTTGCTATCCCCTTAGTAGGATATATTGGTTTTGAAAAAAAATACTACAATGGATTATTTTTCAATGGAATAGAGTTGGCTATCATTAAAAATATGCTAAACTTCACTGAGTGTTTGTGTATGTCTTTGCATATCTTTGTGAGGAACTCAAAACACAATATTGGATTGGTGTGACAATGGGTGGAAAGGAATTCCCTTTGGTGGGAATCTGGTGTGCACTGTTTAATGAGCTACTAGGAAATTTATAAAAAGTCAGTTTTAAGGATAAACTTTGGGTTTAGATATAAAGGGAAAAGTAATTGTAATAACAGAGCACAAGTTCCCGGCAGAGAAGCAAACACGGTTGTCTGATGCCAGATTGCAGGTATGATTTGTCCAAGTACCTGCCATTGCAAATACATGACCCATGCTGTCTGTGTTGTCAGCGAGTACAATGTGAACTAGCTGTACCTAGTAGAGCATGGGGAGGAGACAGGTCTTGCCTTCCTGTGGGTACATCTTTGACATTTCTGGTTGTCTGCTAACAGAGCATGGCCAAATTACCAAATTAAAATTTATAATTTTCTGAGAGATTTCATAACTTTCCTCCTTAAATTGTCCAGATGCATCATCTGCTTACAGTTAGTTGTACATCATTCTTCCCAGGTGCACATGGCTAGTGTCAATTTAGTCAACTTTCAGATACCTTTTTATTGTCCTACCAGGGAGTACATTGAGTTTTCCACTTTGCTTGTTTATGGGTTAGATATAATTTCATTTTTTTAAAAAAATGACTGAATGACTCTTCATCTTTCTCATGTTTGGGAAAAACATAAATTCAGAGACTTTTCACAAATCATGTTTTAAAAAAATATCTCAGGATTAACACATATAGAGAAAAATAAGCTTTCATCTATGTTCAAGCTCTTAATAAATGAAGCCCAAGTTTGTGAATAAACTTGTAATTACTGAGTATACATGTGAAGGAACATTTAAAAAGCATTAAGAGTTTTAGAAAGAGAAACATAGAGTGCATAATCCTGCGATGGTTAAATTTTGTTGTCAACTTGATCTTTTTTGTAATCCCTTGTGGGTCTCTGAGGATGTTCACTAGAAAATAGCCTTCCCAATAGTATGTAAGGAAGCTCATGGGAGTTAGAAACAAATATCCTTTCCTGGGAGGGCCATGCAGGGAGGAAATTCCAGAGACTCAGGAGTTAACAAGTCTGGGAAAGGGTTGCAAGACCCCACTCTAAAGGGGAAGAAAATTTCTCTTTTCTGTCACCCTGCCTGTTTTGTTAGTGTGTGTTTGATTTTGGTGATGGGTTTTTCTGTCTTTTTGGACCTGTGAAAAGGGGCCAGCATCTGTCACCATTATGGAACTTTTCCCTGGACCTGTAGCTTCAATAAATCCTTTCCTCCCATAACTCTGTCTGGTTTGGAGATTTATCCCAGAGATGTGTGGCTGAGTATGACAATGCCATTTTAACTTCCATAATTTGGTGATACATTAGTGACAAATTACACACAAAAAATGCATGAATCTCCAAAAATATATAAATGGACATAACTGGTAAAAATATATAGGAAATGACCTACTCAAAGTTCCATTTTAAACTTTCAAAGTCAGAAGATTAAGTGCATAGTGACTGTAAGACACCTTTTCTTAAATTGAATTGAATTATAGAGGCTCATTTCCACCCAGGGTAACAAGAAATAAATTATAAGGATTGCTTTGATTCATACTGATGCTATGAACTTCTAATTATTCCAGGAAATATAGAAAAGGATAGGGCATAATTGAAACTCAGTGACAATACAAAAAGCTTATCTAAAACATGGATTTTAGCTCCTTTCCTTAGGGCACGTTTACATGAGCCAATGAGAATAGCTAAGTGGCCTATGCATCACATTATCTGTCTCCCATTCATCTCTCCTCTTTGGTGTCACTGTTTGCAAAAGTGAAATAGTCAAATTTGATTAAAGGACTATAATGCATGAGAGTTTGAAAAACTCCATTTCCATTTCCATGATTCTGGAGATAAAGTCAGGGGGCAGCTTCAGGTAGACTCTCTGATCTATAGTTTATATGTGTGGAGACAACTTGCAGGCAGAACTTGGGCAGCCAGTGGGCTTCAGGAATCCAGGATGTTCCTGGTCAAACACACATGACACTTCTGATGAGGTGAGAAAGGAAAGATTCTAAGTGCAAGGAGCTATAAAGATGCTGGTCACATTCCTAGAGGTACACAAGGCTTCCTAGCAATCTGTCACCATTTTCTGAAGCTCAATTCCTGCAGAGTAGAAGACTGGAAACGTTGTATGTGTTCCGTCTCTTACTGCTAGGGAGGTTTATGAGGTTGAACCTGAGGGAAGGTTCATATGGAGTAGAGAAAAGCTTGAGGAAGGACAAGTTGTAAATGGTAATTGGATCAATTCATGAAAGTAGAGTTCTATCATGTCTCAACAAAGACTCTTCATCACATGACTTCTCATCATGGCTTTGGAGTAAACATTGGTCTTTTTCATTCATGTTATGATTGATGACATATACATTTACTTTCTGGGATTTTTGTAGCCCTCTTTTAACACTTTTTTGTATAAGAAGTATAAGTTGGTATGCTACTGACATGTACTTCCTATAATTTCAATCATTATCTTAGAATGTATTCCTGCTAGAAAAAAATACTGGAAAACCTTATTATGCCATGTTATGCTAGCTGACCTTTGTGAATCTCATGTTACCATTAGCTCCTCCTTGCATTCAGAGGCCCCACTGAGGCTACATCTTCTGATATTCCTACACTATCTAGGGTTGAATCATGTAGTATGCCATTATCATTGCTTGTTTTGTTTGCTTTTGAAAGAACTCATGTAGCTCAGGGTAGCCTGGATTTCACTATGTAGACAAGGATGACTGAACTTCTGGGCCTGCTACCTCTACCTTCCATGTACTAGGAGGTACAGGAAAACATTCTCAGCTTGTGCCATACTGAGGGTCAGACCCATGGCTTTGAGTTTGCTACCTGGGCACTCTTTTAAGAGAGCCATGGCCTCAGCCATTGTATCAATCCCTTCTATGTCTGTCATCAAATGATGAAATCACAGAATAATGTGTTTTTCAGAATGTATGTGTGTTTTAAATCATAATGAATGTAATAAAATGCAATATAAAATAATATATATATAAAATGTTGAAAAAAAGTAAAAATGTTTGAAAGTACCACAGTTCAAAGATGTGCCATCTTTGGTTAGCAAACCAGAATATTTGACTAAGTTATCTTGATCCTACAAGGATCGGGAATCTGCTCATGGCTGTAGGTGTAATAATGTGAACGCAACATGCCTCAGTTATTTGTCCATAAAAGTTCAACTTTAACTTTTAAAAACTACCTCATGTTAGTAATTTATTTTTTATGTATTGATGATCCACTTTCCTTTCAGCATGCCCCTACTAATGTCTGATTTTTAAATCCTTAATACTTAATTATTATTCATATTTGATTCTAGATTGATATAATTACCATGGTTATTCCATCTGAAATATTCCTGTTGAAAATCAAGGTTATTAACAAGTGATTAAGTTAGAGTTGTTGGTAATTAAACTACAACATGTAAGCAGCATAAATAATTATCAAGGGGATGGCTCTGTATTACTTTCCTTAGTTTGTATTTCTTGAGTGCAATAAAAGAATTAACAACTTGTATACTTTATTACTTGGAGGAAGTACATGATGTCAACGGTAATGAGGAATAATTTGTTGGAAGTCACAATATTTGGGATGAAATCTGACAAAATACATATTTGCATCTAAGATTCCCATTAAATAGGGTTAAAGTCTATAGAAAGTGCCCCTGGGTTTAACAATCCCATAAATTTATTTCTACTATTTGAGTGTTATATGAGTTAATAATAACTGAATTATTCATTGGGTAACTTGATGTCTTTTATTACTTTTAGAGTATTGATTTAGATAAAGATTAGCCCTGGAGAAATAGGGAAGGGATGACTGTAGCTGCTATTTTGTTTTTGTTAGATCTGAAGCTAAAGATCTACTTTATCTAAATCTGTTTTACACTTCTGATTATTTCCATGCATCAACTGTGATTTATTTCACTTTTCATGGCTATTAAGGTGGTACACACTGGTGTTGTTCCTCACTTGAGTGATTAACATTAGAAGCCTAACAAAGGATGCACCAGAGATAGTTCCAAGATGGGAAATAGGAACATTGCAGAACAGTGCAGAAAACTGTGCAATGGTCCACTGCCCTCTATCTCCTGTAAAGCTTGCATCTGAAGCTCATTGGTGGTAGAAAGATGTCATGAATCCAAGACTGTATCATGAAAAATGCTTTAAATATGAAAACGTGTGTGTGTGTGTGTGTGTGTGTGTGTGTGTAGAGAGAGAGAGAGAGAGACTCACAAATGATTTTAAAATATATACACGAGAAAAAGAACTTGCAGGAGAAGTTTGAGAAACTAAAGGGGCTCCCATCTATTCTTAACTATCTCGGCTTTCCAAAATGTGTGATTCTGTTAGATTTTGATAAACCTGTGGGATAGTCTCCCCAAAGGCTGTTACTTACATGAGCGAAAGTGTTTGGAATGATTAATGCAGTGTTTATAATGGTGTGGTCCACAAAGGTCCTGTGTTAGAATTTATTTGAGTGGTAAAAACTAGAGGTTCACAGATTCTACCTAACACCTACTAAACCCGAGTCTCTGGGAAAAGTCAGAGGGTTCATTTTTAGAAAGATCTCTAAGTAGTTCTGGCACACACTGAGATGGTTAAGTTTTGTTGTCATCTTGAAATTTTTAGTAATCTTGGGTGGAACTCTGAGGTTGTTTCTAGGAAAGCAGCCCTCTCAGTAGGGGGCAGGATTTAATGAAGATCAGGGGAGCTAGAAACAGATATCCCTTCCTGAGAGGGCAGTGCAGGAAGGAAATTCCAGAGACTCAGGGAGTTGCAAGTCCCCATCCTAAGGCTATATAAAAGGGAAGGAAATCTCCCCCCCACCCCTTGCTGATTGCTGTTGTGTGTGTGATGCTGGTGATGGATTTTCTTTCTCTGCTTGGACTGTGAAAAGGAAAGCCAGCCTGTTTTGCCATTATGCAACTTCCCCTGGATCTGTAGCCTCAATTAAATCCTTTGCTCCCATAACTGTTTGGAGATTCATCTGAGCGGCTGACTGCGACAGGCACTAATGTTTTCACATCAGTTAATGTATACCTCCATCAGGTTAATTCTTCTCTCATTGGCATTCTCTCATTGGCAGGCAGTTTTGCTCACATTTTTCCTCTTATTTCTCTTCATGTACGTAGGGAGGCACTGAGTGTCAGTTTCAGTGTGTCTTTGACACTTCCACCCGACATTGTCCCCTGAGTGGCTCGCTTTGCTGTTCTTTCTCCTGAAGAGGTTGTATCCTGCAACCCAGCCAACTGCCACTGCTTCCTCTTTACTAGCAGTACGATCCAGTCCTAGGGGACTGTGATGCATGAGTGACCAAGCCAGGAACATGTCATTTAAGGTTCATTTTCTTAGCACTCAACAGGACACATTGAAGCCCAGGTGAACTTGAGTAGGGTCTGTAGTCTGATTCCAGTCATACCTCATTGCATCTGTTTATCCCATGACATGGTCCAGAATGAAAAGTGAGTGAAAATACCTCAAACCTCAGTGCCTAGGAGCCTGCTTTCTGTTCCTTTCCAAAAGGCATGCAAGAGTTCTAACTTGGATATCTTTTGCTTCTTCTTATATAAATAAGAAAATTCTTCCACTTTTGCATTTTTCTTTATTATTATTTAAATAAAATAAGTTCTCTTTAATGTAATTTTAGATAAGAGGCAAGCACCATAGAGACAGGATGCAGACAGGCCAGGTCCTGTCCGCTGGGGCTGGGCAGCAGAGTTTAAAGAAGCAGGGATCCAGTCCAGCAGAGGACTCTAGAATGTGTGGAACAGATGGAGTGACCAGTGAGGAGTCTTTAAAGAGAGGGAATAAGGAGGGAAAATGGGCTGTGCTCTCAGGCAACATGTACATGTTGGGTTTATTGAGCTGAATTTGACAGAAAGAGAAACCTCTGAGTAGGAGTTAAAGGCCATCTGAAGTGAAATAGTTGTAGTTACTTGCCTGTAAAGGTTGTTAATTTGCTGAGGGCTTTTAATTAAAAAAAAAAACTGTATTTGTGAAGAAGGCATCCTCAATGAACATAGGAGAATGAAAATTGAAAAATATTCTGAGCATCATCAGCATGGTTATGGCTCAAGCTCTGAGGACAGTGCTACAGGCAGCCAGCTGACTTGGGCCCACAGAATAGTACCCTTGGCATGCAGATGGGAGTGGAGATGAGAAGAGTGATGGTGGAAAGAGACAGCCATGACATGCAGAGAGAAGGAGGGGCTCTGAGCTGGATTTGAACACTTGACCCAGGGAAATCAGGCAGAGGAGATGTGGTAAATGTATCTTAAACACTTTGTTTAACAAGATGGTAAAATTTCATGAGTTGGCATGAAGAATGAATTTTCACTAAAGTTTCAATCTAACTGAAGAAAACACATGCCTTCTTGATCACATAGCAGCTGGTACTGATAACTGTACTTGGCTCACTGAGTTACACAGGTTTACTGAGAAAATCCATGAATCTTTGGTAAATCACAGACAAAACACCTGGACAGAGTGGCCTCTTCACCTGTGCACTGTAGTGCTGATTGTGTGTGTGTGTGTGTGTGTGTGTGTGTGTGTGTGTGTGTGTGTGACCTTTACTTCACGGTATCTCATTGAATGTCCTGTGCTTGTTTTGTTCATTTTATTATTTACTCCATCATAAAACTTAGTTCTGCTTCTCAAAAATCCAATCACTGCGAACAGGACAGAGTGCTCAGGGCACACGGCTTTGATGATGAGTTTGTCTATCATAGTGGCAATTTCAGTGGAAAGTGACAGGATGAAGCTTTCTGGGAGCAACTGTGTAGGTTATTTCACTGACTCTGAGCAAATTCTCTAGAGGACTAGTTTTCTTCATCACTGGTCACATTATTTAGAGAATCCTTGTGAAAACACCTAACCAAACAAACAAATAAAACACCCTCAGAAGTCTATAAGGAATCCATCCAATATCATCTTGCACAGCTGACCTTGGGTCCATTTTTCCATCTTCTACCAACATTGTTTTGGGGATACTGTCTATACGCATTTAAGGCTCTACTGCGTGCTTCTTGGGGCTGGAATTGTTTAGAATTGCATCTTATACATCATCCCACCACCAACTCCTGATGACTAGAATTGTAAATCTTGGGTTGGATATTTCTGATACAGTCTTCCAATCCCTTTATTTCTGAGGTTTTCCTTATAAAATAAACATGATATTGGAATTTACTTCATAAAAGTTATGTGAGATTTCAATGAGAGACCCCATAATAAGTGTTCAGTACATTAGTCAATTTTCTACACAAATTACCTAGTATCTCAATTTTGTTCTAATAGACTCTTCTTATGTAAACATTGGGAATAGGATTTTATGATGCACATCATTTTGTGTAGTACCCAGACCACAAATTAAACACATGAATAAACAGTGAATAATTAGGAACAAATTGAATGAAGTTTAGTTTTTGTTCAAACCAATTAGTTGAGACTCTGAGACAATAATACAGAGGAAGCTAGTCACCTTTCTCCCCAGCTTTTAGTACCCCACCCTCAGGGCTGGAGACAGAAAGATACAAACTCACCAGAATCCCTTTGTTCCTTGTCTCAGTTCATCCACAGCTTAGCTTCTTCTTTTCCAAGGAAACATTGTTTATCTAACAAAAGCCATATTACAGAGAAGGAAGCAGGAACTGGTTCATTATTACTGCTAGTTAACTGGTAAGCTCAACTTTAGCAATGTGCTCTGAAGTACAACAGTGAGAATGTCATTAAATTGAGTTTGTTATTTTTTTCTGGGGACAGGAAAAGTGTAACCTTAATGAAAGTGTGAGGGTCATGAGTACATCTTCTGGAAGTTGCTTGTTTAACCTTCTTAAACTATAAGACTTGTATTTACCCTAATCCACATCATTAGTTTCTTAAGAGTAGATCATGTAGATGATTTTGGTTTTAAGGGATGGGATTTGTGTTTAAGTTGCCTGAGCTAGCTTCAAACGTTTGGCTCCAGCAATACTCATGCCTCATCTTTGTGAGTTTAATGTTGATTTTAAAGCTATTATAAAATCATCCCTTGGGCTGGAGAGATGGCTCAGCGGTTAAGGCACTTGCCTCCAGTGCCTAAGGCCCCCGGTTCAATTCCCCAGGACCCACATATGCCAGACCCACAGGTGGTGGCCCTGGTGCGCTCTCTCTCTCTCTCTCTCTCTCTCTCTCTCTCTCTATCTCTCTGCTAAAAAAAATCATCCCTTTTCCCTCATAACATCTCATAATCATCCACTACCTCCTCACCTACCTGCAAGACAGAAGCATAGCACTCTTCCATACCTGAAATGTCATTAATTCAGAAAGAGAAAACCATCTTTTACAAAGGCACAATACAGTGTCAGTTCCTTCCTTTGATGATGCTCATTTTCTCATATGTTTCATGTATATATGGCTACTTTAAGTACCCAATGACAGACATCATGGCAAACACTGCTGTTCACTTGTCAACCTCACTGACTTCTCATTTGGGACCTGGAGTAATTCACTCACCCTTTCCCAAGCCTTTCCTTTTTTCTTGTAGAAAAACAATGAAAATCTGTATCCAAAGATGTAGTTCCAAGAACGGGAGAATCGATGAGGTGCTTAGACCACTGCTTGGCCAAACTAGTACCCATGGATTTTTATATCATTTATATCATTATTGATCCTAAACCTTACCCCCAAGAGACCTATTTTTGCTCTTTGATTATATTTTAAAGACTGGCATGCTGAGGTACTCATGGCTTTCCTGTCTGTATGACATTCTAGTGTTTTTATTATAAAAGGGAATGTAGTACTACTCCGTAGAAGGACAAGACATGGGACGAATGTGTTGGTTTGAATTCAAGCTGAGACTTGAAGCTGAGAGATGCATAGATAGCTAAGTCACATTATCTACTTAGACTGAGGTATTTGAGCTAAAATTTATGGGATGTGAATGGATGCTATCCAAGGTACTTCTCACATTCCACAGCAATGATTTTCAGATATTTTCAACAGGGAGACCATCTTGGATTCCTTCCTTGGATTGCTTTAATTGGTCACATCAAAAGAAATCACAAATCATATTCACATTCAATGCCCAGGACAGAACATAGCCAAAATGTCCCTATGTGCAATGCTCATGGCTGGCTCTAAAGAGAAGCCACAGGAAGCTGGCATTTTGTGATTCCTTGAAGTAGGCACTCTTAATAGAAGGTGCAGAAACCTCACAGGTCCACAGGCATCCTCAGCACCCTACATAATAGGGAACTGTATTTTGCCAGATCAGTGAGAGAGAACAGATGGCTACTGAGGAAAGGGGTGAGTATTAGCCATCATCACACTCAACGACTTAGTGACAGGCAGGGTTCTCCATTAAAGACCACCACAGAGGACAAAATAGACACAAATCTTTCATCTCAGGAGCAGCAGACTATCTTCTAACAGTTTTAACAGGAGAGTATATTTGATGACCAAGTAAACAAATATACATACCACCTGGTGGCAATAAATTGGAAGAAAATGAAAGAAGATTAGAGGGTCGTGACTCTAATGCTACAACCCAGAAGGTGGGTAGTAGCATGCAGAGCCTCTGTGTGGTAGGGATTTGGTAACCAAGACAAGAACAAAGTCTTTCATTAATAGGAGATCTGGGGAAAATATTTCCTAGGGCAGAGAAAGCTCTGGGGTATAGTATCAGGCCACAAGGCCTACAAAAGGATTAGAAACTTTCAATTTTCAGGAAGGACAGTACTCCAGCAAGTGGCCCTAAATTTGTGTCATTCAGACTGAATGCGAAGCCCTTGTTCACAATGGCATATTTCATCAGCTCTCTGCCTACACATATCTCTCAACCCAAGGACATCAACAGTTGCAGTTACCTTCACGTTACTGGAACAAAGCACCTGACCAAAAGCAGCAGATGAGAGAAAGTTTTTGTTTTGGCTTATGGTCTCAAGATGAAGCTTCATAGAGCTGAGGCTAGACATCACCTCCTGGCCAACATCGGGTAAACAACAGCGATGAGTGAGCGAGCCTAACTCTAGCAATAGGATTTAACCAGTGGCATTTGTTTATGGGGCTTTACAGGGTTCCTTGTGGTAGAAACACAGGAAGGTGCCCATCAAAGAGCACAGGTGATGCATGTTTAAGTCATAAGAACTGTGTGAATGAGCAAATAGCAATAGAAATGAGATCAATTGCCAATTTGGAAACATTCTATGTTCAAAAGTTGCTGGGGTAAATAGACTAATTCGAACGACACCAGAGTTTGGAAATGTTGTTTTGCTCTAACCCTCATCTCGGGCCAATGAGCTTGTGCCTATGTTTTCAATTTTGATGTATTTAAAGCTTTGTGGAATGAAGGGACTACAATAAACTTTATGTTAAATAAGTCAGAGTTTGAATCTTGGTCCCACCGTTCACCAAGGGTGTGGCCCTGAGATTACTGCTTAAACACTTGGAGCCTTAGTGTTTCCTCTGTAAATCTTTTTGAAAATCCTTTCTGAGTGGCTATAGGGAGACATTATGTGAAGCATATGCCTTGGAGTCAAAGCCTAATCAGTAGTGATTATAATCCCCCCCCAAATTTCCATGAAGTATGGAGTGAAACAAGGGAGGCATTAGAGAGAGTGAGGGCAGTGTTAACGTAGGCAAGAAGTGGATACACTTCATGTATCCTGGAAGCTTGCCCCACAAGTAACTAGAATATCCCTCACAAAAGAGAAAGGTACCATCAAAACACACAGATGAGATTCTATCCACTATGGATTGTAGAAGCTTCATGAAAGAGTTTTGGGACTTAACCCTTGGGATTGTGCATAAAAATTTCTTTTGCAAACAGAATAGTTTGAACAACGCTCGGGAGATGAAGAAGCCCAGAGTGAGTTCAGAGAACAAACTGTGCTGTCAGGTAGACAGTAGATGCAGGTAGAAACAATGAAGTAAATCGCTGAGCTGGGACCAGAGCATGGGGAGACCACCATGCTGTACACAGGTGCACAGCTAGCCATGAGGGATTTTCCTGAAGAGAAAGCTAAGGAAGGAAGTATTAGAAGATGTACTCTACGTACCCTTAGAAGCTTGAAAATATTGGTGCTGAAAACAAGCACCGCTAGAGACAAGTTTATTGCTCTGTTGTGAAGGTGTTATTCACTCTTTCAAAAGACCCAGGAACTTGATGCTTTGATCAGGTCTGGTTTCATAGATGAGGACATCTACGCATGGTGATGTTAAGAAACTTACCTCTAGGAGCCATATTCTGAGCCATCCCACGGCACTTCCTTAAAAGCCAACCACAGGTGAAGAAAGAAGGTCTGACTTCTAAAATGCACTGCCCTTTCCTCGTCCTTTTTGCTCTGTTATTTTGGTGTTTCTTTGCTCATCTGTGAAACAGGAGACTGCAATCAGATAATGGAGATGGGTTATAGCCTTTGGGTTCTGTTTTTGTTGCTGCTGTTATTTTTTGGGGGGGTTATTGCAGTTCAGTACTGAATTGGGGGGTCTGTTCTATTAAGGTAGTGTTAAGACAAAAGAGTACAGGATATAAGCAGAAACTCCAAACAATCTATGCTTTAATTTTTTTTTCTTTTTGAACTTTTTCTGGAACCAAATTTATTTCAATCGTTAAAAATAGCCAAAATATGTAAACAATAATAAATATTTTAAAAATTGCACAGTGAATGGTAATGAGCAATATGTGAGGAAGCAATTGATAAATTCTAAAAATATTATTAAAATTGACTATTAGCTTCCCACTTTCATTCTTTTCATGTGATTCTATTCCCTGCTTAGTTCGGAGTATTAGTTTGCAAAATGTAAAACTTTCAGGCTTACAGAGAACTGAATGAAAGGAAAGTGAACAATGAACGCCTCCCATAAGCTGCAGTTCTGTCTGTGCTCTGCACTGGGCTAGTTGATATCAGATACACACTTTGATTTCCCTGATTAGTAAAGCGCCTTTCAGAATCCGCTCACCGCCAGCCTTCACTGCGGTGGGCGGCTCGGTCTTTCCCTTGGCATCTGAGACCCAGGGCCAGGGTCCTGTCTGCAGGCAGTCCAGCCCTGGTCGCTTCTGCTGTTTCCAAGGCAACCAGCCCTCAAAGCCACTCCTGGCCGCCAGCTTGGGACGCTCCTGGTGACCTCCAGGGTCTCCTGTGATCCGCATGCTGCTTGGCGTCTGCTGTGTCCCCGTGTAAGACCCATCAGGAGGACAGCGACAATCCTGACCCTCCGGACTTGGTCCCGCTGTCACTTCTGCCCTCTGCTTCAGCAAACAGGATGAATGCATTTTCTCTGGCGCCCTTGCTCTCAGCGCCCATCTCCTCCCTTCCCTCCCTCCCTCCCTCCCTCAATTCTCTCCCTGCCTCTTCCTCTCTTTCCTCCTCTCTCCTCTCCCTCCTTTCCCTCTCTCTCCCCTCTCAATCCTCTCTTCTCCCCTTTCTCCTCCCTCCCTCTCTCCCTCTCTCTCCTCTCTCTCTCTTCAGCTCCCCTCCTCCCCTTTCAGCACTCCTTCTTAATGTAGTTTAATGGCTCTACAAAGAAAGCCAGGCAGAGGAGCACTTCTCTCAGCAGCTGCGGACCATGACCTAGCTGACCATGAACTTGGAAGGGCTTGAGATGATAGCAGTTCTGATCGTCATTGTGCTTTTTGTTAAATTATTGGAACAGTTTGGGCTGATTGAAGCAGGTTTAGAAGGTAAGGGAGTGCTTTTTAGTGACTTCTAACAATTCTGTGTTTTACAATTTGGAGAAAAAATCTTTAAGCTAATAATGTAAGAAGCACCTGAAATGAGATCAGAAATGTGACTCCAGAGGACATGAAGTGAAGCAGGTTTTCCAGGGCAGTAAAGATTAATAAACTTTTTGCAAGTTGTAATGTTTTCACAGGGAAGGACTGTTAGAACTGTGAGAAATACTTTGAGTCACAACGATAGAACCAAAACTGAAGGGATAGAGGCTGATAATGAATAAGTCAGTTTATATGCAGAGCATTTAGTCCCTGTTGATGTTAGATTTTTACATCGAATATCCTCTTATCAGACCAGCAAATTTTATTTGCGTATGACGTGGGGTGCACTTGTTTATTGGTATGCCAGTGTCCTTGTCAAATAGAAAGGAATCTGCATTTACAGTCTCTTATGGTTTAGGTTTGGAGCCTTTTTAAAAAGGCAAGATTTTTATAAGGTTGTCCACATGGGTGTTTCTATTGCCTACTTTACATTCTAATGCAAAATGTAAAGAGAAAAGTCTCCCCCTCTTATGTCAGGATGGCTCACTGTAGATGCCTAATAGGCAATTGTATTCCAAGTGTTGGTTATTTAAGTTCTGTTCTTAATAACCATCTCTCTCTTTGAAGAATAAAGGTGTGTGTGCACCTGCCGGTTATCTTTCCATGAATTGAGTACATATCTGAGAATCTGAGTAAGTTAGAGTTTTTTCCCTTACTACTCAGAACACAGTTGAGAGTGTGTTAGTATTTAGCAAGTCATCGTTTCTTAAGAGTTGACAGTGCAATTTTTAACAACATATCTGACAATGTTTGGCATAGTTGTTTGTTTTGGTATTCTTCAAATTCTAAACAAGAACATGAAAAAAATATTACCAATGCTTGTACTTCCACCACTCCTCCAGACCTCCCTGGGAAGGCTGTCACATTTTGACATAAATAAGATTGCTTCTACAAAGAGCAAGCATCAAATTAAAGTTAAGTGTGTCATTCTGATGTAGGTTACCAGAAACCTACATTTATAACCCATTGGAAGGAGGGGGAGGGGATGTGCAAAGGACCGCTTATTAAAGTCATGCAATTTTAAAGAAAGTTAACACAATACATTTTGCACGCCTCCAAGATTCTGTAGTTTTAAATCGAGGTTAGTTCTAAATTCTGAAAATGGTCACTCCCCTTTAAAACTGACTTGATCTTGTCCAGGCTTTGAAGCCAGGAACTTGATTTGTGCTGTGTGTATCAGTGTGTGCTATTTTACTTGATGGATTGGACGGGGACGTCCCATATTAATGCACTGGATTTATTCTCTCTGAGTTTGCGAGCTGCATAGAACAGTGTCAGCACGGCTGGCTCTGCTGAGGAACTGTTTTGTGTGATTTCATGAAAGATGTGTGGCTATTCTTTAGGCTCTTTGGTTCGGGACATTTACTCTGATTTTGTGATGGCACTTACCCTAGTGTTTGTTTTGTTGGTTGCAGTAGTAGAGACATTCATCTCCCAGTGAGAAATTGTGTTTCCTTCCTCTAAGGGCTTCTATCCTTTAGAAAGGGTTAAATGGACTTTTTCTTCATTATTTGTATTTTAACATGTAGTGATTTGCATAAAGTTTCTTTCTTGTATTTTATGTTATTAGTGTTTTCCATGGTAACTTTGTGGTAATACTGGGATCTAATGAGATCGCTCCTAAACTGCATTATAAAATGTCTGATTTTCAATGGGTTTTAAGAAGTACTTTTAAGTCAGAATATTGCTAACTAAATTTATCCTTAATATGTAAAAGTTGATAGGAGCGCAAATAGTGCTCTTCTATTTTTGTGTGCCTAAGACATTTCAAAGTGAAATTTAGAGTACAAAAAAATTTAAAAACAAGATGCAAGTGGGCTGCTGGAGATATAAATGTGCACAGGACATGGTTCGTTGAGTAGCACTGATGGGGAAACTCAAGTTACAGCCTAATTTTAATTAATGAAAAGGATAAATAATATTTAAGATCAAGATAGCAACTTTACAGATTTTGGGAAACCTTCTTAATGCAAATGTGGAAACCCTGCTTTTCATGGCTCTCAGGTTTGTTTTCTCATAGACGTTCCTCTCACGTGTTTGTGGGCAAGGGCACCCTATTAAACAGTGTGAGCTCTCAGCAGACAAACTTGAACTTCGTTACAGGCATGTGCAGATGCTTTCGGAAATGCTTTTCCTACTTGATTAAGCTTTTCATCTCACTTTACAACTGTCCCACAGTGCAATGCCAATTAGAATGTTATTTTAAAATATCACCATATGTGTAATAAATATTGTGTTACATTCTGAAGGGCTTAAAATAATGTTTGCTCAATGTTGTCGTAATAAGTATTGAATAAATGTGCTTAGAAATACTGATCTAGTGTGCCAACTGAGGAGAGTCCTCAATGGGTTGGGGACAAAGAGGAGGGAAATAGGGTACCATCACAAGATATGCTTATAATGTACCTAATTATCAATAATTAAAATATTTAATTAAAAAATAAATTGGTAATGGAAACGTCTGAAGCATTGGTATTTGCTTGTCCTTGAGTGATCTAAGTTACCTCCAGTCTACATATCACATTCATTGATAAATATGGGCACATGGGTTTATTATATATTTATAAAATAGTCGTGTGGCAAGTGATGATGTTCTGTTCTTAACCATTCTAACCTGGGATAGCTCAGTTTACCTCTATACTAGTTTAAAATGAGAAGAATACCAGTAACTCAAATTTGATTATTTGTGTAACATGTGTTGTACTGGCATAGGTATCAATAATCAGCTTTGGAATAGATAAGCAGTATAGCTATTATCTTAATTTTCCTTTTCCATAATGGGTTAACTCAGCATACCTAAAGGAAATATTCATGATATTTTCAGAGAAAAGAGAAATGTGCTTTCCTTTACCTGGAAACTATGACGTTTGGGGATTGTTTTTATTTCAGACATCTTTATAATTTACCTTATCAAAGCTTATACCAAGTTCCAGTAACCAATGAGCACATTACACTATCCATCTTTTGTAATTTAGTCAAACTCCAATAAGTTTTCTTTTTTAAGTAATGCAATATTAATATCAGGTCAGTATGCAAGTAAATAATGGACTTAGTTTGAACAACATTTAAAGATTTTGTACAATGTAAGTGGCTGCTCCTTTGGTTTCATGGGCTCTCTCCACTGAGTAATTTAGGAAGCTCTGGAATGATAACAATTTGGAATATACCTAAAACCTCACTACAACAAATCGCCTATTTTCAAGCCATAAAAATTGAAAGTGGTTTTTTGGTAGCACATTTCAGGGAGAAGTTGAATAAAAATTTTAATGGCAAGGAGATTTCATTATCTCTTTATACGACACTGGGTTGTAAAAATATCTACTCTTCATCCAAATATGTATTGAATTATGCTGAAGTGATAAAGTGATACTAAGGAGAGAAAGAACCATCCTTCTATAAAACTAAAATTCACAACAAATTTTACAAAAACATGTTTAAAATGTCTTTAAAGAAACCCTCTTATTGGTAACTGTCTGTCATCTGTAAAAAGACAGTCATACAGATAACCTATTCCCTCTTAGAGTTAACACTAGGTTTTTCGTGTACATGTTTAGCTCACTTTACCTAGGAGAGGCTTGTAATATACAAGTTTCTTCAAGAGGGTAAAACAAAGTTTAGCCAAATACACCAAAATGGACCTTTAAAAACCAAGTTTTTAGTACTTTGGTGCTGTTGTCAGAGTCTAGAGGAAGATGTGTCAGTAAGTTGGACCAGTTACAAAACAACACTGGCTGCCCATCAAGAGCAGGACACTTGCTGGGACTGGAGGCTGCTCAGGAATGGGAGGGTTATCATTTCTATGTGAAATAGCTTAATGGAAATTCATAAAGGAGAGTGTTTGTTTTCAATTCTCCTAGCACCTTGCTTCCTTAAACTTGATGAAAAACCAATGATGCTGGGGTGTCAGGGAGAAGTCTTTCTTTCTAAACTTCAATATTTTAAGAAAAGAAAAAATACTTTATCCCTCCATTAGAAAACATGAGAATGAAATGAAGGGGGTATTTTCATCATTTCACATTTTTAGGACTTAATGTAGTAAAAATTTTCTCTATTTTAATAACATTTGTGCCTAAAAGGGACTACTAAAAGAAAAAGAAAACTGTATTGTGATCAGAAATTGTACCTAGAGAATCTAGATTAGTTTTTCTGGATAGTCATAGCTTTTACTAATTAGTCATAGGGTATTAAGCTATGATTGACCTCAGTAATCTTAATTTTATTCTATCATATGAAATAATTGCAAATAAATTGGCTTTTTGGAAGATTATGCATATACTAGGTAGGGATTAAATACAATCCATTGTATTATAATATTGCATAATGTAGAATCATTAATACTATGATTATATTAATAGTATAGTATGATACAATATATTTGATTTTCAACTTTAATTATAAGAAAACTTTTCTCAAGGCTATTCATCCAAATACTTATAAAATGGAAATTCCAACTCAACACATTAGACTCTACATGCTATTTTATACTTTTATATTCCTAGACCAAATTTAAATTACATGATAACTGTCACCAATAATATGGTGATAGAGAGAACATTTTAGATCAATTGTCCATGATGAGCAGATTCTACAAGCCTTTCTTGAACAGTGTAAATATGAAATGCTCTCATTTGAGTGTGCTATTCTACAGAAAGTATAACAAATTGTCTAAAGACTTTATGTTTCCACCCCTCTAAAATATCCCTAGACAAGTAAATAAAATTTGAGAAGGAAGTATTGTAAACATCCATTCTCTGATGGAAATTGCTGGAAATAGATAGGGCAGTGAAATGAATGGGTTGGTGATTCTGGAGCAATGTATGGTTGTAGATGTTAGATGCAGGAGGAAGTTTTCTGTAGGACCTGCAATGTACTGAGTCATTGGATTGCAGAACTGAGCTCTAACGAGATGATGCTTATAGTATTGACAGGACTTTGAAGTCGGTGCATCCAAAATTGATTTGAACTAGCATCACTTTGGTTTTAAGACTTGGCTGAGATGGTTCTCAACACAAAACACATTCCAACGCTGGTCACCAAATGTAAAGGAAATGGGAACGCAGAGGGCTCCAGCAATCAAGAATAGGGTGTTCTGAGGAAAGAATGCTCCCCTGAGTTAAGAAGCTACATAGAACAATCAATGGAAAAGGAAGGTTCCATAGGCCATTCTCTGGAATTATCCCATCAAGTTTGCAATAATGCAGGTGCTAGTTCTATACTGCAGAAGGATAAATTGAAAGTTTAGGGTGAGTAATAATTTGCTTAAGATCAGCAGGGAATACATGAAGGAATCTAGATTAGTTTCAATAGTCTTAGAATGAAATTGATCCAAAACTCATTCATTATGATTAAGGAAGACAAATATTTCAAATAGCAAAAATGTGCATAGATAAAGATCATATGCAAAGTAACATTTTTCTACAGAACGTACCTCTTTAAAGTTTATTTTAATTGTTTACATCTGGTTCTAGATGGAGGATTTTGAAAAAGCAAAACTATGATAAGGAAATAAAAACTTTAGAAAGTTGGAAAGATGTAAACTGACTTCTCTAGGCTCTACAGAATAGAATATCTTACAGAACTTTCCCATCCCAAATTGCTCATTTCATACTTGAGGAAACTGCATCCCAGAGAGATGAGATGATTTCTATTATGTTTTTAGAATTATTTTCTTCAATGAAAAATATAATGGATTATACTTAGAATATAAACTTCAAACATAGCCCAAATTCCATAAAATCCTTATCAAATTGCAGCTCTCCTGTCATTCTTGTGAACCAATCACTCTAAAATCCAAACACTCTAGGGTTCAGTTAATATTGAAGTTGTTTTCTAGCCTCATTAATATTAGAAACAGTTACTACTACAAAGAACTTTTGGAATGAAGGACTGAGGCATGAATTCAGTTAATTTCCTATCGCTTAGACTTGTTTGTATACGAATTGAAGTAGAGATTAGTTACTAAATGGTAGCGTGTTCTGTGGCTCTGTTGATAACTTCTAGAAGGCCAAGATTTAATTCCAAGTTATATGAAAATTGAAACCATGATCTTCTAGAAATGTATATATACATATACTTGTGTAAATATATAGAGATATGCAAATGTATGCATATATATATATATATAGAGAGAGAGAGAGAGAGAGAGATCACCATCCTCGCTACTAGCTCCAGTGTTACCATCTCACAAATACCTCCAGAATCTCCTGAACCTCTGTAGTCAAAATCCATTTTCATATCCAGGTGTGGTAACACATGAGTGTACTTTCTGTGGAGGCAGAAAGATCATGAGTTCTAGGACAACCTGGTAATGAAACTTTGTCTCAAAACCAATGGGTTCAGATATAGCTCAGTGGCAAAACACTTACCAAGCTTGTGTGAGATTCCTGTTCTAATCCCCAGCACTGAAAATAAAATCACTGCCATTGTCCAGGCTGTGAAAAACATGACTGAAAGGGATTTGAGGATGTTTTAAGTACAGTTATCTGGATCAGATGGAAGAGAGATGCTCAGGGAACAGAGTCTGAAGCCAAAGTGATCAGTGCCATAGCAATCAGCCCCCAGTTGGAATGCAAGCTAGGTGTCTGGCTGTGGGTAAGAGCCACTGTCCTATGTATGTATGTTTCCTTATCTCTTACATTTATGTTTCCTAACATCTCACTCTTTGTTTATATGTGGCTTGTGATGAGTTGGAATTTGCATGTGAGTAGTGTGTAAGAAATTATTTGTGTACCTCAGAGCCAGACACCATCACTTTGTATTCTAAACTAGAGAGGTTACCACTCAGTATTTGAAACCTAAAGCTGAACATTATGGTCATGTGATACATTGAATTAGAATCAAACAATTTCAAACAATGCTCGTGTTTTATAGAGCTTTAGGTGCTTTGAAGAATGGTCAATAATGGGACCTTGACATTGATAATGGGATTGGGCTTAAAACTGGTTCTCATGGCTTTGTGATATGAAAATCAGAGGAAGGCTGTATATTCTTTCTTAGAACTAGAGTACAAGAAGTTACTTCATAATAACAAAACATTTCTTATTTGCTGAGTAACCTCAAGAGGTTAGTCATAATTCTTGAAATGGGGATGGAGGTATAGTTGAAAGCAACATAGAAAAGAAAAATCTCTTTAAATTCATCTGCCAAATTGCTAAGGATGAGATTACATGGGAGTCAGAATAGTTCATTCGTTTATTCATTGTGACTGTTTAAGTGTTCTTTGTTTCATACATTGTTTTGAGCACAATAGTATACACTATTATAGTCCTAGTGAAACACACACACACACACACACACACACACACACACATATATATATATATATATATATATATATATATATATATATATATATGGGATATAGATAGAATAATAAGTGAATATATAAGAATATATAATCTGAGATACTTCCTAGAGTTAAATACAGACGTTCCAAGAGGCATGGTACCATGTAGGGCTGGTAAGAAAAGGCTCATCTGAGGAACTGGCCTGTCTGAAAACACTTGAATGAAATGAGTATCTGAGACATAGTAAAAGCTGGATTGAGAGGATTCCAGGCAAAAGGACTACTTGGAACAAGAATTGCTGGTGAGTTCTGTGCTTTCTGTATCCAAGAAGCCAGAGCAGGCTAGTGTTGCCTGAGCCAGGGAGGGAAGAGGTATGAGCAATGCAATTACAGTCAGGTCATATGACTGAGTATTGCAAGGACTTTGGAGCACAGAAGGAATCAGATGTGTCATCATTACACAGTAAATCCAGCTTCTTTTCTAGGCCCTGGTATCACCTGTCTTGATCTTTGTATGCAGTCTTCTCAGAGACACTGAGACATGCTGACTCAGACATGTGTCAGCACATGGTATCATGCCCTCCTGTAAGGCCCACTTTTTCTACAACAGTGGTCTGCACCCCTCATCACTGACCCGTAACATGTTCCCAAATTAAATATAAGTCTTCTCTAATCAGCAAGGTGTGCCCTTCTCACCACATCAGGTAAGTAGATCTCATCTTTAGTGCCTAACACCAGGCACCTTCAACATCTTGGCATATAAAGCTTACTCTTAACTGCATCTTGAAAAATAATGGAAAGTGTGTTAATAAAAAAGGAGCATCAAAAAGTCAAATAATATTTTTTGAAAAATTATCTCAGTGAAGGCATCAGGACAATGCTCATGAAATTGAGAATTTCTCCCTTTAACTAGCTCTTCCTCCCCCCTCATAGTAGTTTATGATATAAATATAAATGCAGAAAATAAAGATCAAAATTAGTCTTATTCCATGTTGACATTAGAATAATAAATTTATTTTCCAACTCTTTATTCTGATAAAGTATTTTTGGAACTATTGAGAATTGTGGAACTATTGTCCAAACCCTTTGTTTTATGCATAAATTAAGACCCAGGAAGGTTAATTAACTTCTTAGAAATCACAATTCTTTTTGGTAGCATAGATATTGTAATAATTGCACTATGATAGAACAATAATTATAGTCTAGATGAAGAGCTAAGCAATTAACATATTTATACTATCTAATTTTTGCAAAATCCTATAAGAATAATCTCATTAGCCATAATTATAGAAATGCTGACTCTTTATTTCCTTAAAAACATAGTGTTTCAATTTTTTCATTATATGGCTCTTGTCAGAGGCCCAGACAAATGAGGAAGGGGATTGGCTGGTTCCTAGAGTCCAGACTCTGTATGAAAATGGTAGAAGCATTATGTAACCACCAACTCTTCGAGTTTAGGAAGCAAGTCATGGCTCATTTTGCTCACTGAGTGTTTGGCCTCATTGTTGAGAATCCACAATAATGAAGACATACTGCCAAATCCACAATGATAAGTGCTCAGGCTTAAGGCACTCGTTAAGTGGCTCTAGTTTAATGCCTCAAATAGTGAGGTTCCAGAGATGATGATCAAAAGAAGGTACCGGATGCTAGTGCTACCTGTTGCAATTTCATAAATACTTTGTTGGTCGTATTCCATGCACTCTCTTCAACGCTTCACATGAATTCCTCATGGTGACGATGATTTTCATGATTCAGTTATGATGGAAGACCTAACAAAAGAGATACTGTGAATATATTGTAATTTTTAGTTATTGGCTTGATATATCACAATTAGACATGTTCAAGAGGGCAATTAAATTCAGCCTGTCCACTTGGAGGGAAGAGATATGATTCTGCATCCAAGGTGGCATGGGGTCCTGATCAAAGACATAGAAGCCTTTAAGTGAATTAAGATTAAGCTACTTATAAAGCCTTTCAAGAGCTGGGACTCTTAATTTCACATTCAAATTAAGTGTTAATGCTGATACCAACCATTGATTCTTATTAACTCCACTTCCACAAATTACATGTTTCTGATCATATAGATCAGAAACCTCCCAACACCCTAAGATACGCTGCATTGTGATCTTAAAATACTGTGCCTTTTCCCCAATGACTAAATTCATGTCCGGGGACACAGAAAGGAAGATTCATGCTTACTGGTTATGATGTTTCAGTACTTATCTCCATGGTTCTCCCCCCAATCCTATGACCTTCCCAATTTCAGGTCTAACATAGTAAAGATGAGATTATTTGACAACATTTCATTTCCATGCCCTGATTACTTCCAAGAGGATGTAGCCCTATTCCCTACAAGTTTAGTGAAGACCCTCATTCTGGCTTGGATCTGTGGGAAGTCTCATAGGACTCCTGAAATATATTTGAGTGGACAGAGCAGATACATTCTCATCAGATAAACATGGAATTGAATACTTCCTTCTTTGATAGCAATGTGAACTTGAACAAGTAACTTGACTCCTCATTGAACCTCTGTTCCATTAACTGTCATTGGATTGTTATTGTGAAGATTAAGTGATTGGCCATTGTTTTCACACTCTAAGATGGCCATTGACTGTCAGTTACAATGGAAGAAACCACTAAGGAGGTAAGATAAAGATCAATATAATACATCTTATATATGGTTATTTACATTAGGTTAACTATATATATTCTATAGAGTTGAATTCTAGAAATGTTGCTGTAGGCATTTGTCTCCCTTATTTAGGACATATGGGAACTTTCATGTATACAGATGAGCATTCATTCATTCATTCATTCATTCACTGAATTTGTGCTCACCAAACTTCTGTTGAGTATTCTTTGAGGTGTAATGATATCATGGTGAGAAAACCTCCAGGATCCCAGGTAAAGTAGAGGGATTGGCTTTGATTTCAGAGGGATCATTCTTGTGCTGTATTCTGCACTAGGAAAAGAATAGAAAAAGTGTGCATATATTGGTCCATTTTTCAGAGAGGTTGAGACAATGTTTCTGCTTGCTTCCTCTTCAGTTAATGAGAGGAAGAATGAGAAGCATTTAGGAGCTAGAATAATTTATGCTTTAAGGAGAGAAAATATTAGGTAGGTAGTCTTACTAGAGTGTGAGGAATGTGAATTTACTGAGCAAATATGAGACAACTGAGCATACTAAGTGCTCAATGGAGATTTGTGGTCATAGTTTGAAAATGCATATCTTTTGATTCAAGTCAGGGGCATCTGAACAGCTCTGCTCTTACAGAAGGGAAGAACTGGATTTGACACTGAGAAATGGGGAAATAATGAAGAAATTAGGGGAGTCTTCTTAATGCAACCTTCAAATATGCAAACAGACACAACAGTGAAGACTCTGGAGGTAAAGCCAGAAGTGAAATCAAACCAGGCAGGAAAATCATCATTTGGTTGGTGAGGAAAGGCACGCCAAAGGAAAGTGTTCTTTCTCCATGGGGTGGCCACAATCATGTATTATAATTCAAATAAGAGAGTAAAATGTGCAGCAAAATGGTCACAAATACTAGTTGATGTGTTACGGTGAAAATACTAATCAAATACTATGAGTAGCCTTGACATCATAGATGAAATCCTAAAGGTTGTATTTGAAATGTATGCTTTCACAACACTTTTGGTATTTAGTAGACTGAAGCAGGAGAATTACAAGTTCAATGTCAATATGAGCTACAAAGGGAAGGAATGATAGAATGAGGTTTCACAGAAATGCAAGGGCGCCATTAAATGTCTCACTAGCAAGGAACCCTAAATTGTTCTCATACATTTTTTTCTATTGGAAATATATACTGTCAATAGATATATGGTTATATAAACACATTACACTCAGGGATAAGTATTCATGTATTTTGCACATACATATAATCTCTGAGAATATATGCCCTGGTTTTATCAATAAACCCATCCAGCTCATTGAGGAAAATCAAGATTCTTTTGCATCAAGACTAGTGGATATTTCTCAAATTTTGTCTTACAATTTAGTCAGGAGTGCACATACACAGGGAGAAACAGGGAGAAAGGAGCATCTTCAAAGAGCACTGGACAGAGAAGGAAACTTGACTATAGTTGAAGTAGAAGACATTGTGCCATTGGAAGGAAAATGTCATAGTTGCAAATCCTGATCTAAGGATCTGTGTGACCACAGGCAAGTGTTTATGACTCTGTTTCTCCTATAAAATCCTCACTGGATCTTGTTCAGTATTGAAAGAATACCTATTTAATATATCTAGTGTGATTACAATGAGTAATTTTGCCCTCTTTACAAGGACATGTTTAAATATTCTTATTTCTTTCTGGCTGGCTTTTGCTCATCAGGTTGTGCACTTATTAGTTGACCCATATGGTCACTTACCTGCTTCTTCTAGGCCCCAGTGTATTCTTAAGCTTGGTTTACGCCTCATTTTATGACTGCTATCTCAGTTTGACAAAGCTCAAATTGGTACTCACTTAGTGTAGACAAGAACCTCAGCTATTCTGCATATCAGTCAACTATCCCATCTACCTTCCATGGATCCCATGAGTCTGGCAAATACAACTGTGTTGCAAAGATACTTCATAATGTATTTCCTAAATGGAAAAGACCAGCTTCAAAATATATATGGTAAATAATGATTTCATACTTAAAATATATATACAAGACTTAAGGAGCTGCAAATTTATATTTTTCATTTCTTCCCACATGTCCATTTTAAATGAATTCATATAATATTTTGGAGTTGATTTTAAAAGGAAAAGAATAATCAAGATAAAACATGTGTTTTCTTTTTCTAAAGAAGTAAGTGACAATGCTCTTTAGAACATAGTAATTTATCAATTTTAAATGAAAGGTATTTTTTAGTCCAGAAGAGCTATTTAAAACTGAAGAGTTCTATATTTGTTCTCCTCTTAAAATTCAGGGTAAACAACATAGAATGAATGACAGATTTTAATCCATCCGAGTCAATTTCTAACTTTCAGAAAAAGAGTTGCAGCCATAGCTGATTAAGAGGTATCTGTACAGTCCTGGTTCTGGAGTACCAAGGCTGGGTTCAGTGGACCATGAGAGTGGTGTTCCAGCCTCAACTTCACCTACCTAATAGATGCCAATTTTCTGCACCTTCTGGGAGAAGGCACTCTTAGGGATAAACATTTCATTCCTGAATGCCAGTAGCTTCATCTCTCTGAAAAGGAAAGTTGTCCTGTGTGGTACATGAGCAAAGGAAGGCCTAGGGGGAATTTTGCTGTTTCTTAGCAATTCTCAGTCTCCCTCACTCCTGAGCATCAGAAACTTTCTTTCTCAATCAGGAGCTTGCTAACATCTGCCTGGGAGCCATTCATGCGATAACTCAGGTAAGAATGGTCTAATGTAAGAAATAGATTAAAGGAAAGGAGCGATAGAATGATAGAATGAGGTTTCACAGAAATGCATGGGTTCCATTAAATGTCTCACTAGCAAGGAACCCTAAATTGTTCTCACACATTTTTCTCTTTTTTTATTGCAAAAAATTTCTTTATGAAATTTAGCCATAGGAGTGTTCCACATAATTTTCCTTTGTTATTACTGATTTTTCCTTCAAATAAGGGCAAGACACAATGTTTTCATTCAAACAAAGATACTTTGCATAGGAGGGAAAAAACTCCAATGTTAGGCTTCATTCTAAGGTTGGAAAATCCATGTGAAATAGGATATAACCTGCCCTTTAAAAAAATATTTCCAATACAATTCCTGCCAGTTGTTAGCAAAGAGGAAAGAATCTTGGGTTTTCATTGAGATTAAATCAACAGTTAATTATTTTATATTGCTTTTTTTTTTCAATAAAAGGCAGTTAAGACTTACTTCATGGCTTTGTGCTGAAGAATAGAAAGCTGCTATAATGAAACATTCTTAAAAATAAGCAGCAGGTATGAAACACTCAAATTGTACTGTTAGGCACTGACCAAAGATGGAATAACAATAGTCATGAGTATTGATCCTGGATGGATTACTAACATGTCTCATTTCACATTACGCTGTGCACTTGTTTCTCTATAGCCTAACTACCTACCTGTGCACACTTACTACTTGGGAGATAAACATACACGTGCAGGTCTGGCAGTTACCTCCTCCTAGGATTGCTGCCCTGTGACCCAGAGCTGAGTTCACAGCCTCCCCAATGGCTACTTGTCATAAAAATGTGCATGTAGCATTGGGAATTAGGAAGATCTCAAGAGAAGCTATTCATGAATCAAAACAAATCCTGCCTTTGGTAGGACAACTCCATTTCTGGTGATAAATATCCAAGTTCCACAGGGGACCTCAAGCATCTTTATTCAGGCCAAAAGAAATTCTAACTCAAACCTATTTACTTAGTAGTGTACATCAAATGACTATAAGTGAATAATAAAGAAATCAGCTGATATCACTTTAGTATTGCCGAGTCAAATTTGGCATTAATTTTCTTCTAAATTGTTTTTTACATTAACTGTATGTAGGTTTTTGCAGATTTTCAAAAAAAATCAAAACTAACTGAGGAATGTTAAAGAAAGCAAACCTACTGGGAGTTCTTATTCCTCTTTCTACAGGGTGTGGAAAGCTTCAAAAGGCTTCTAGAATTTCCTGTGAAATAGGGTTAAGTACCTTCTAAGCCTTGAGGGATATAATAGAAAACCAGTTGTTAACCAGACTCCTCCACATACTGACGTGGGCAAGTCAGATGGTACTTTCTCACATAACATAGAGATAATAGTATTTGTATTATGATGATTAAATGAGATCGTACATATTCAAGATGTAATACATATATGTGTGTATGTATGTGTGCGCACTCTCGACATCTATATACGTAAGGATTATGAGACAAGGTGCATTGTTTAGTACCTATTTTGCATACATTTATTTGTTAATACCTGATAATGTAGAAGTGTATAGTAGTGTCTTTTTTTTATTTATTGTCCATAATGAGTTACAACATTTAGTGGGCAAACAATGAGTTGTTATCCCCAATTCCCCGCTGCCCTCCCCTCCCCCCTCCACTGGATAACCTCCTCCATGGGTCGTCTGGATCAGTCCTTGTGATAGGGGACCATGGATAGCCTAGTATTCAGCCAGGTTCTCCTGGCCATGCCTCTGGATAATATAGTAGTGTCTTGATTGAAATATGTTACTTTTTTTTCAAAATGAATATAATCTCATAATATTTCAGGTAATACAAAATCTATGAAATAAAAGCTGAGGTCCTTTGAGGACTCAATATCTCCCTTCTCCATTATTGTAGGATGCTATTGGAAGAAAGGAAGCTTTTAATGGTTTTCAGTAGAATTTAAAGGTGAGAGCCATGTTTGGGAGAGCATGACCTTTAGTGAGGATATTTTGGACACTCAAAGGAAGGCCCTTTTGGAGACTGAACATCTACTTGGGCATATTTGAAGTGTTGAGTAAATCTTGCTGCAAACCAAGCAGCCTGCTTTGGTTTAACCTAAGCAATGTAAGCCTCCAATTACTCTCCCACCTAAAGCTGTCAGGGGTGTTAAACCTTTACAGCATGGAGAGAGCATGAACATCAAATCTAAAGTATGTGGATTTAACCCCAAATTCGCTCCCTTAGTCAATCCAAGTTATCATTTCATTTTTATTTTATTTTTGTTTTATTTTAATTTCTCTAATTCTCATTTATCTTATCAGCAAAATAGAGATAATATTTTATCTTCAAAGATCCATTGTGAAAACTAAATATCATTAAAAGCACGAAGCTGCCACAGGTGCTCCCTCCATTCTCATTTTTCTGAAGAACAGAGAGAAACTTACAGAGGTTTTGGAAGGCATTGGCTAGCCCCAGAGTTTTGTCCAGTGAGCCCACCAATGAAGAGAAATATTTCTGACTGTGCTTCAAAGTAAGATATAAGACGCCATGTTCTTTGAAGCATTCCCTTTGCAGAGAAAATACTCTACGAAAATGATCTGCCTCAGAGTTGCCTTTATCCCAAAGTAATAAAACTGAGCTCCCCATTTGTAATTTCTGTAGTTTAATATATAGCCAGCTTGGGGCGTGCTCTATTACATACTATTTTCATTTTCACCTGCTTACATGGCAGCTTCATCACAGACAGGGATCCAGAAAAGCATTTTACTCTCTCCATGAAATGTGCACACAGCATCTAATCAAACACTGAATTTGCTCCACATATTCTGATCTCCCGGCTACTCATTCTAAGGTTGTGAGATGTGAGACAAGCTTGGAAAGTATGCAGTGTAGCCAATCTATAGAAAAAGAGAAGTACGTAAGACCCATAGCTGTTGATGTTTTCCTTTCTTTCCCATGGCAGACAGCTAGCATCAAAGTATGTTGCTTTATGATTTTATATCTGATGAAAAGGAAAGTACGCCTATATTCTAATTCCTCAGAAATCCAAAGGGCCTCATTTAGACTGTGCAGTGATTTGGACACTGAATTGAGATTCTAGGCAAATATTTATTCATCGAGAATGCAAATGTGGGAATCTAAATAAGATTTGGAATAGGGAGTATTTAAAATGCTGGAATAAGTCAACTGTTTTCAAGCAACCTCCAAGCTCCTCAGACATAATTTAAATAATGCTTACAATTAAAAATTATTTTTATCTATTCATTAAAAGTAAGCTTAAAAGGGTGTCGAATAAACTTTACTTTGTTATCCTAGTTTGAAGTACAATTTAGTTCTAAAATAGACGATAATAGATCATCCTAGCCCATATGAGGGAGTGAAGGTGTGAATTTGTATATATTTTAAAAGGACAAACGTACTAGAAAATGCATCTCAGATATTCTTTGTCTTAAATATAATATTTGGTGCAAGAGTTGTATAACTGTTGAGGAGCCCACCCAATTCCCATGAAATCTCTTTTTCTGGTAGATGTGTCTGTCCTCCCTGGAGGGCGTTTACTAGGGGCTCTTAGTGATGAATTCCTATGCGGGACTTGAACTCAAGTAATTACCTCTAACCCTTTGTCCATACAGACACACACATACACACACACACACACACACACACACACACACTCATATACTCACATACACACATATACACTCACATACACAAATATACTCTCTCTCTCTCTCTCTCTCTCTCTCTCACACACACACACACACACACACACACACACACACACACACACACACAGTAACAGGTTGAGTCACATTCTTTTCTCTCAAGGGTGATGAGACTCTGGTCTGTTGATCCTCCAGAGTTCACCATGAATCAGACTTAAGTAAAATTACATGTAGAACACCATAGCCACTTCTTTCTTTCTTTCTTCCTTTCTTCCCTACCTTCCTTCAACTCACTCCCAGTGTTCTTTGAAAACATACACTCCATTTCTTTCCATAAGATTTCTTTGGGCTCTTCTTCCAAAGCACTTGCTCCAGATAACAAACTCCCCTAATTGCTCAAATTCTTTTTTTTTGTAATAAAATGCACCAAATGAGAAGCACCCAGCATCATGGCCCACTCTAAGCAGCAGCCAATAAGAACAGTTGTTTCTGTGCTCACTGCCATTATTATTCTTTGTATTTAGCGGCCAAGGTGTTGACAGATTAAATATTCTTGTTTTTGTCTTGGCCTCTTTTTATAAACTTAAATAAGTGTGATGGTTAATTTTGATTTTTAATTTGATTAGATAAAGGAACACCTTAGGGGATCGTGGAACAAATCTTTTGGTATGTGGCTTTTCCCGAGATAATTACATCAGGAGGACTAAGGTCTAAGGAATTAATCCCTTGATGGAGTCATAATAGATGGCATTATTTTGAAGTGGGAATTATGAGGAGTTGGCTACTTTAAGAGGGTATGCTGACTGGACGGCTTGTCTTTGGGAGCCATATCTTGCCCTGAATTCTTTCAGTGTTGTGGTTTGAATGCAAAATGTCCCCTTCCCCCATAGGGTCTTATTTATGAGCCCGGGCTGGTAATGCTATTTGGGGAGGACTTGAAACCTTTAGGATGTGTAGTGCTAGTGGAGAAGTGGATCCCTGAGGGCAGACTTTGTGGGGTTTCAGCCTAGTCGTACCTTCTGTTCACCCTATGCTTCCTACAGCAATGTGACAAACTGGCCTCCTGCTATAGCCGTGTCTTCCTTGCCTTATTAGACGACATCTCCCTTGAAATCTAAGTCAAGGTAAGGCAGAAGCAGGAAACCTGTATGGAGGCTTTTGCTATTACAAAGATAAACCAGACTAGAAACAGATTTTGGCAATCTGCTTTCTTCAGAACTAGAAACATGGGAAGTCATTTTGTGAGGTTGGTGGCTTCTGTGTTAGTTTTCCATTACTGTGACAAAATACCAGAGATAACCAGCATATAAAGGGAAGGGGGAGTTTAAGTTTACAGTTTTAGTGGTTAGGTCTATGATTGCTCGGCTTTATTGAATTTGAGAACGTGGTAAGGTAGGACATTGGGGTGGAAAGTCTGTTGTAGAGAAAAGCAGCATTCCTCGTTTTGGGGGCAAGCCACAATTATAAGAAAAAAGAGAGGTGGAAAGTCCCACCATCCCAAAACCTTCAATGTTCTAACTGACTTGCATAGAACCCCCATCTACCTCGAAATAATCCTGCTTTCTGAACTAAATATGAGCATATGGTGTTACAGGACATTTAGGATTTGAAAAACAATACCCTCACCTCTAATAGTTCGGTGTGTAACTTATTCAAAACGATTATGAAATTAACTTTTTACTGCTAAATGGCTTATTTGTGACATATTTCCTCTACCAGGATGAAAGTGTGGAACTGGATTGTACTCAAAATGAACATTTGAATGTTATGCCCATTTCACAGATGAGGAATGCAAGGCTGAGATGAATGATCTCAGCCATCCTATGTCATACTATCCAGTAGCTCTTAAATGCAAGAGAGGTGGCTGCTGAATTCCTGGGCTAGTTGCTCTCTGAAAAAAAGTGTTTAAAGAGAGACAATATCAATGAAATAATGAAAAATCACAGAACCAAGATTATGACAAGTATATAGCTTAATAAACTATAGGGAAAATAACAAGATATGGAAACATAAAATACATTTTCTACATTGCACAGTAGCAAAAAAACAACTAGAAACACCACAGGCATGGTCAGTCACGCTTCTTTTCACAGAAGAAGTCAGAGGCAGGAGAATTGCTCCATGTTCTAGGCAGGCCCTGTGAACACAGTGAGTTCCAGGCCAGCCGTGGTTCCATAGGTGAGGACTTATCTCAGTCATGCATACAAACACACAGACAAACGCTAAGATAATAGCAAAATTGTAAGCTATTTCAAAATTTCTATAAGGTAAAATAAAAATTCAATACCAAAAGTCAGTCTTAAAGAGGTAAATCTAAAACCAACATATTAAAAACTTATTATTAATAATTAGATACATTGTATGAGCAAGTCTTTTGATAGTACTACCATTTCTTCCTCCCTATCTCCCATCCTATGGGGGCCTTCATCAGTGAGACTGCTGGACCATGGGAGAGGGGGCTTATGACCCGTATAAGAAGTAGCTAGCTTTTTCTTTGTAAGTTCTTATTGAGGGGGCAGTGACTCTGAGTATTCTCTCCCCCTCTTTTCCTTACAATCTTTCTTCCCCTCTTCCACAGAGTTCCCTGAATCATGGTGGATGAGTTTTAGGTCTGCTTTACTGTTGAGATCTTAAGAGTCTCTGGACTTCTGCTTTGGACTACGTTGGGTATCTTCAGTGTCTGTCTCCATTGTTCTTTCATGGGTTCTCTGACTTGCTGTGGTACAGGTAGATCTCTTGCTTACCTGGCCACATCCTCAAAGATTTTGTTTGGGGCCTAGGTGATAAATTAGGGGCGGCTCATCTCCTGCCTGGGTGTCAGCCATCATCCCATGTCCTGTTGGTGGAATTGCGTGGTCCACAGCTCTTGCTGCCTTCTGAAACCTACAAACGGAATCTCCAATGGAGTGTGGGATCAGTGTAAGTTAAATGAGACAAACATTGTTGATTTGGCAAAATTTCTTTCATTAAAGTCCATAAAATTCAAAGCTTATGATTGCTTAAAGGGAAAATGCTCAGACACGAAAACAAACAAACCAACAAGAAAAGATAGTCATTTAGGTGCAACCTGCCCCACCACTCAATTCCGTACCCAGGCGACAGCTCTGAAACTTTCAACTGCTTCATCCAATGTAGAGTTTAATGATAAAGTCTCGTACTTGCTCAGATCACTTTACTTTGGTCTGTTATCTTCCTGGTGTGAAATGCAAGGAATACAAAGAGCACTCCTTTCTCTGGCCTCACCCATCCTAATGTTTTCACTTGTCAATGGACAGATTATGTTATTGCAATCCTGCAATCTTGTCCCAAGCACTTCTAGATGGCATTCGATGATTGTATTTCTTTTCTTGTTTTCCTTAGAGATCATGAAAGCATTCGCCTTTTCAATTGCTATTTTTTGTGGATTCATAATTTTCCGATCTCAATCTCCAACTGCAACTCTCCTTTCAATATGACGGGCACATTAGAAAGCCCTTTAAAAACAGTTTTTCTCCCCAGGAATTCTCTTCTTGTTCCCCTTGGCTGCTCTAGGAAAGAGAGAAACGGTATAACAGGTTGGTTCTCAGTTCTGCTCCTCATTTTGCCATCATTTCTGACCTGCAGTTAGAACTGAAATTCAAGATCAGAGTTTTCTGCAAACTTATAAAGGTTTTACTTTTTTGTTCAAGTATTTCAATAACGCGCTGAAAAGCCCTGTGCTGTTCCTCTAATCTAAGGTGCTTCCATTCTCTCTGTGGAAGCTGTTTAGCGTTTTATCTTTATCAAGTGTTCTGAGATTACAGACGATTGTCCCACTGTGAGTTTCTTACCTTTCGCTGTGCTTTTTGTAGAACATTTCAGTCTGATAGTATAAAGTCAATTCTGGGGATTCCTTGTGTGTTAATTCTTTGAAATGTGTTTTACTTCCATTGACTTTGCTTTTTTTCTATAATTTCTATTAATCAGATATTGTTCATCCTAAATTGATTTGATAATTTTATAATAATCTCTCACTTAATGGCACTCCTTTTATATTCCTTCATGTGACCTTCTTTCATAAGTAGGTTTACTATTCATTAAGGATTTCTTTTATGCATATTAACATTTTTTCTCTTCACACTATATTTCCATTTTACAATAGCTGTTTCTTCTTGTACCAGTTTCATGACCTTTACGAAAAACCATCTTAAAGTAGCTATACCAAGTGTATATTTTTGAAGCTATTTTCTTTACTCCTTGAATTGAGTCTTTTCCCTGAGGTCCCACTATTACTTGTTTTGGTCTCTGCCTTTCCATCCTGGCTGTCTATGCATATTTCAGAGGGAGATAATAGTATGCTGATTGCATCACCGGTGTGACTGAGCAGACCTTGTTTATTGGCGACTTTCACTCTAGCTGATGAGTCGGAAACCCAGCCGTTTCATCAGAAGAGCCCGAAAAGCTCCTGTTCCTGGGTCTATGTTCTCTGCGGTTAGAGCTGATTTCCTATTACCTATAGATGAATATCAATCAGATTAGGACTAAGCTGTATGAATAAAGAAATCTAACTTTAGTTGCTGAACAAATGAGACTTTTCTACCTCTTGTTAAATCAGCAAGACTGAAGTCCTGATTAAGCTGAATCACTACTGGTTCCCTTGCTTAGCGTATGACTTTTTATCACATTTATCACCAATAGTCTCAACACCATTGCTGCAACATCAACCTCCTGTTTGTATTCCAGAAAAGATCCAGGGGAAATAATGAGGGACAAAATGGTTGCTTCTATACTGAATCGAATGAATGAGTAAACAGACAGACATTTCAGGACTCTTGCAGACTTCATTTGGTCAGAATTGCTTCTGTTTGCAAGGAAGTCAGAGAATTTGAGATTAGCATGGGAGTCACTGTCATACCAGCTAAGTTTAGTTTAGAAAGGAAGAATGGAGGATGAGTATTGAACAAGGAAAGGTAGTTGTTGCAGTCAGCTTTCTAGTTGCTGCGAAGAAAGAACCCAAACAAAAGTGGCTTGTAGAGGAATGGGTTTATTTGGCTTACGGACTCGAGGGGAGACTCCATCCTGGCAGGGAAAACGATGGCATGAGCAGAGGGGTGGACATCACCTCCGCCACAGCACTGCAAACAGCGGCAGGAAGGGGGAGAGCTGGCTTATAACCCCCATAAGCCCACCCCAACAACACAGCTCTAGTGAGGTTCTAATTCCCAAATTGCCATCAGCTGAGGATCGATCTATCAGAACACATTCATTTGTTTGTGGGGACATCGGGATCAAACCATGACAGTCCACCTCTGGACCCCACAAACTAATAATCATATGATGTAAATACAATGTGTTCAACTCAACTCTTAAGTCCCCACAGCTTTCAATTGAGCCATAATACCAAAAATAAACCTGTAATGGCACAGAACATTCACAATGCAAAACATGAGGCACAGCAAAAACAGATTTACCAATACAATACAAGATTTAAAACAAACAGGGCACCATCAATCTCTAACTCCAAGTTCAATGATTCTAACCAATAACACAAGTCTCTTGGAGATTCAAATCCACCCCTCCAGCTCAGCTACTCACAGTCCGGGAAAATTTCATCCAGTGCTGGAAGCTTGCCTTGGCACCCATTCATAGTCCTGGAATTCTTTGGGTCTCCATTGCAACCCACAGTTCATCCTCATGGCTCCATCGGGCTCCATGCAGGCAACCTAGCACACCTGCTTCACATGCTGATGGCCATTTTTCAAAAACAAAACTGTGTTGCAAATCCAATGACCCTCTCTTTCTAACCAATCTCCATTCCACAGAACCAGGAGGGCTACCCACTTGTTAATCCAGGGGGGATCAAAGCATTCACGCCCCTTCCTTCAAAGAGTCCATATTCTTCCTGTTGTTCCAATGCAGACCAGCTGGCCCAATCTCAATGGTTGTAATCTCTCAATTGCAGGTGAACGGGCAGCAGTTTCGACCCAAAGATCTTCTTTCTGTGCCATCTCCATCTTCTCACACCAGTCCATCTTTACGTAAAACAACCCTGCACAGGTTTCCAGGACACAGGCAGGCAGAACACAGCAAGCCTCTCACGCAAACTGCCTCTGGCACAGTCCTGACCAAGTTCTTTTTCACCCTCATAAGCCAAACCTCACAGTCCATAGTTCTCACTACCTTCAGGTCTTTAAACTCTGACCAGAATGATCCAATATGCTATACTAACAGCACTGCAAGGCACCTCTTAGGACAAGCTTTCCAATCTGTCCACATTCCTTCTGCAGGTCACTTCCAAAAGCCCAAAGCCACAAGATCAGGGTTCTAGCAGCAACAGATGACCCCACGTTCTGGTACCAAAACTGTTGCGGTCAGCATTCTAGTTGTTGCGCAGAAAGAACCCAAACAAAAGTGGCTTGTAGAGGAATGGGTTTATTTGGCTTACGGACTCGAGGGGAGACTCCATTCTGGCAGGGAAAACTATGGCATGAGCAGAGGGCTGGACATCACATCTGCCACAGCACTGCAAACAGCAGCAGGAAGGTGTGCCAAATACTAGCAAGGGGAAGCTGGCTTATAACCCCATAAGCCCACCCCCAACAACACAGCTCCATTGAGGTTGTAAAACCCAAACTGCCATCAGCTGAGGATCGATCTATCAGAACACATTCATTTGTTTGTGGGGGACCCCTGGATCAAACCATGACAGTAGCCATTGTAAATTTAAGACAATTCATCCAAGGTCAAGTGGAATTTTAATCCTGGTACACCTATGTGCACTCCCATTAATTTAGAATCATTTGATATAGATTCTACTTTACAGAAATGAGTGATTCATATCCCTATTCTAACAGGAAGTTTAGGAAGCACTTTTCTAGACAGCAGTCTCGTTAAAGTCCCTTGAGTTCCCCGGTTTTCCATAGCTATACTTTCATCTCTGTAAGTGTAGTGACAAAGACTTATACATCATTCTAATTATTTTGTCTAATATTTGCTGGTAGCAAGTGGATATGAATAAATATGTATATATGAATAGTATGTGACTGAGTATATTAAAATGTGACTTTACTATATATCTATTTTCTATCTATATATTCCTTATAGCTAAATTTTTATTGATTATATATTTTGACTATATTTAATGTATTTGTATGCATCTATATTTGTGTGTGTGTATACAGTTATGTGTGTTTTCAGGTGTGTGTTTGTGCATATGGAGGCCAGACGACAACCTTGGCCATTGCTCTTTGGACAATATCTACCTTTCTTGAAGCAGGGTCTCTCATTGAGCCCCAGGGATCTGCGTGTCTTTACCTCCACATAGCCAGAGTTACAAAAACATGCTCCCAAGCCTAGCATTTACTATGTGTTTCC
>PVHP010006259.1:0-61337 GCA_004024765.1 Zapus hudsonius | reverse complement strand
CCTATGGTTGCTACTCTTGTTACAATGCCTTCTGTCCCCAAGCATGTGCCTATGGCATCATGGGGTGTGCCCTATGATCAACTGAGGAGGAGAGGACTAGGGCATGATTTACAAGATGGCTCAGCACATTATACAGGTACTTCCAAGAAGTGGACAGCTGCAGCATTACAGCCCATTTGGGACAACTCTGAAGGACTAAGGTAAAGGGAAGTCTTCACAGTGGGCAGAACTCTGGGCAGTGCACTTGGTTGTGCATTTTGTTTGGAAGGAAAAATGGCCAGATGTGCAGTTGTACACTGATTCATGGGCTGTGGCCAATGGTTTGACTGGATGGTCTGGGACTCGAAAGGAGCATAACTGGAAAATTGGTGAGAAAGACATTTGGGGGAGAACTATGTGGATAGACCTCTTTGAGTGGGCAAAAGATATAAGGATACTTGTGTCCCATGTTAATGCTCATCAGAAGGTGACGTCATCGGAGGATGACCTTAATAATCAAGTTGATAAGCTGACCCGTTCTGTGGATAATGGCCAACCTCTCTCCTCAGCCATCCCTGTCATTGCCCAATGGGCCCATGAACAAAGTGGCCATGGTAACAGGGATGCAGGTTATGCATGGGCCCAACAACATGGACTTCCACTGATAAAGGATGACCTGGCTATGGCTACTGCTGAGTGCCTAACCTGCCAGCAGCAGAGACCAACACTGAGCCCCGGTATGGTAGCATTCCTCAGGGAGACCGGCCAGGGACTTTGTGGCAGGTTGACTACATCGGACCACTTCCATCATGCAAAGGGCAACAATTTGTCCTTATTGGAATAGACACTTATTCTGGGTATGGAGGTTATTGTAGATATTAGTTCATCTTCCTGGTGCTCTAATGGAGGTTATTACAGATGTTAGTTCACTTTCCTGGTGCTCTGATGAAGGGGATTACAGATGTTAGTTCACCTTCCTGGTGCTCTAATGAAGGTGATTACAGATGTTAGTTCATCTTCCTGGTGTTCTAATGGAGGTTTTTGAAGATGTTACTACATCCTCCTGGTGCTTTAGTGGAGGTTATTACAGATGTTAGTATACCTTCCTGGTGCTCTAATGAAGGTGATTCCAGATGTTAGTAAACCTTCCTGGTGATCTAATGGAGGTTATTACAGATGTTAGTTCACCTTCCTGGTGCTCTAATGGAGGTTATTACAGATGTTAGTTCATCTTCCTGGTGTTGTAATGAAGGTTATTACTCATGTTATTACATCTTCCTGGTGCTCTTTTGAAGGTTTCATCTTTTGGAAAGTGATCAAATTATTAGAGCTCTGACCTTGCCAATGGGTTAATTGGGTTAATCCACTGATGGATCAAAAATTTTTTGGCAGTATTGGGAGATAGTTGGTACCTTAGATGGGGCATGCTTGAGTGAAGTGGGTCATTGGAGATGTTCCTGATTTTAGTTTCTTCCCATTTCTGACCTCCTAGAGGTGGGTAGCTTTGCTCTATCCCCTGCTCTCTACCATGACATTCCTCTTTGTTTCAGGCATATCAACAGCAGAGCTAAATGACTAGAGACTGAAATTGTGGCCCAAGTAGGACTTTCTTCCTTTTAAATAGCTCATCATCTATTTTGTCACAGTGACAAAGAGCTGACTAACACGATGCTGAGGTGGCTCTCTCAGACATGGCAATGGAACAAATGGAACTTGCTGATGAAATGGATGGAGAGAAAGAAAAAAAGTAAAAACAAGCCTTATGAATACTGGTTGAGTGATGGATCCATTCCCAAGGATAGAGAAGAATATGAGGCATTTTTTTGGCCATGAAAAACCCTTGTGAATTCAATTTTTACTTGTGTGACAATGGAAATGCCTACTTGAATGCAGTCAGCAGCAATAGCAATTTGACTCTAGAGCATGTGAGTCCAGAGAAAGACCTGGGCCTCTTCACCACAGAGAGGATATGGCTGCCTAGCAACAATGCTATGGTCTTATCATACCTGGAGAGGTTCAAGTGGACAAGTGGATGGAGCCCAGCGAAGCCTGTCTGCCTGTGTAGTTGAAGAAACGAGGAAAACCCAACAGAAAAAAAGTGAGAAAGAAGAATCAGGGAAGTAGGAAAGGATGACAGAAAGGGATGTGTTCACAAAGGTGCATTGTTGGATGGGCACACAAATAGAGTTCGTGCATGCCACCTTTATAGCTCCATGCATGGCACAGTGGCTCTTTTCAAGACACAAGACACCTGTTCCTAGAGCTATCTAATTTACAACCTCAGTGAATGAACTAAAAAGAGTAGACAGCAGACCTGGAAAGACCACAGAGTATTTCCAAAATAATTTTGACAAATTTCTTAGGAGAGCAATGCCTTGTCATAACACTGGCTGCTCTGCCGAAGCTCAGCGAATGTGGACATTTATTTCACAGAATGGAGAGCCTTTGGGGGCCTGGCTTACTAATGCCCATTCCACTGCCATAATTCCTTCTGCCTGTTCTGACCCTCAGCCCTGCTTCTGTCACACCATCTCCTCTAGTTCCCCAGTCAGCTAGCACTGTCTTCCAGCAGATCCTGCTGTCTCAGCAAAGCTTCCTGGCTGGTTACATAAAACACCATGTGGGAAAGAGTTAATTGGCAAACAGAGTGACGACTTTTGCAACCCAAGAAGGCCTGCTGTGGCTTGTTATCTGCAGGGCTAAGCAGCTTGCTGGTGGAGTGATATTCGAAGCTCATTGCTGTTAATGCCAAGGGGGGCACTTAACACCTCCCTGAAAGTGGTCTCAAGATTAATATCTTACCATTTACTTTATGTTATTACTTATTTTCTTAGGAGAAGTCTTCCTTGTCTTTTGCCTAAGAGAAGGGCAGATATGGCAAACCACAGAGAGGAGATGCTCACTGTGGACCTTTCTTCATAATGTCTCTTCATGCAGCCAGAATCATGGAGTTGGAAAATTACTCAGCACAAAGTGGGGGGGGGGGAGTATGGCCTTTGGAATCCTGTATCTATGTCTTTAGTGACTAAGCCAGAGAGTTTAATTTATGCCAGCATTGTTTTCATATATGAAAACACAGAGATCATATAGCCTATATCATAGGCTATTTTGGACAACACATCTCTATTAGTCAGAGGAAGTCAATGGGTAGAATGAATTGGTATTAAGGAGATAATTTATTAGATCAGCTTATGTAAGACCAACCATCATTGTTTTCAGGCCTAACAGTCAAGGTAGCTGCTCAGTTCACATGGATGTGGCTGGAGGCAGCAGTCCCAATACAGCACTGAAGGCCTGAAGGCCTGAAGGCTTCCTGGAGAAGGTCTTGGCTCTTTACCCAGAGGGATGACCCATACCTTCATTCAGATACCTGAAGGATCTGGACCCTGCCTTGATTGGATCATTATAGTATCCATTGACCTTTCTCACAGGACATGGTAACACTAAAGGCATCTCAATGGATCCCTTGTACTCCACACATGCTCTTCCTTACCTCCATTGTGGAGGAGAAGCCCAGTTTCTCCCTAGTAGTCTGGATCAATCACCCCTGTTAACACTGTAACTCCTTTCTTAGCCTGCTGACTGGAGAGTGTCAAGACCCACAAGTAACCAGGGAGACATTTTAGTTTCCAGTTCAACTGTGACTCCTGGCAAAAGCACTCCCCCTTCTGGAACCAAGACTTTTAGGCCAGCAGAGCATGAAGTTGTGGGGACAAGAAAGAAAATTTAGCTAATGAGTCACTTGGAACAATGATGGTAAGTGGTATCATTCCCATTTCCACCCCTTGATTTGTAGACCTGTGAATCCTATAGGCTTGATTTTTCTTCCGTCATTCTAATTGCATCTGCTCCATTTTCTGGACCGGCCTCTACTCCTCTATCTGACCTAGAACTCTAACGTAGGCTTTTCCTCCTTATTTCCCTTATACTGTTATTCAATAATAGCCAGTAACATCTCATTAAGCACTATGCAAAAATACTAACTTTCTCCAGTTCATCTCTATAGCCTGGATGTGCAATTCAACATAGATTGATTCACACACCTGCCCAACTGACATCTCCACTTGGATGGTCTTTAAATATCTTGCATCAACATTATATTTATTTATTTACACACACATGCATATATATATATACATACACACACATACACATACACACACACACACACACACACATATATATATATATATATATATATATATATATATATATATATATATATATATATATATATATGAGACTTGAGTTTTCCTGTAATAATCTATTCTAACTCAATTCTACCAGTCCTAAATTAATTGAAGAATAATCAGCCCCATGACTTTATTCAGAAGCCTAAGGTTCACCATTAATGTCTCTCTCCTCCATTCTCCGTCTCCATATCTATACTTAATGAGGATCCTGATAGACAAGGACCTCTTTATTTGCTTTATTTCATTTCCACCACCACTTTTGGCACACCACATTTTTTCTTTCCATTCCAGATCCATTCTCCATCCTTCTCTATACTGTGATAATCCTTGACAGGCTGATTTATATAAACTACATCAATCAATTCCGTAGCCCCTGGATCATGTTAGGGGTTTTGTAACAGAGAGTACCAACATGAAGTTGGGGAGAAGGGAAGGTGTGAGGCTGAAATGTGTATCTATGGTCTTCCTCTTTTCAGGATTAACCATAGATTTATAGTGATCTTCAATAGTAAGTCTCTTCTCCATGGAGAAAGCAGCCTCAGCCTCTTGACTCCATGTTCCAGTAAGCCTCCTTCCATTCTTATCTTTGTACTTGGGGTAAAAAAAAAAAACAACTTCCCATTGCTTCTTTTATTCAACGGACTATACAACCATCTTGTGGCTTCTTTATATTCAGCTTTGCATGACCCTGTCTTACATATCCCCAAATGATCCTTGTTTGTAAAGTATTCTATTTCTTGTTTTGGTTCAAGAATCCTTATTCTTTATTTGAGGTGTGTGTGTGTGTGTATACCACATGCATGCAAACACTCACACACACATATACACACACACCACACAAGAAAAGAAAAAACAAAAATTCTCTGTTTATTTTAAACTTGTTGAAACCAACCCAATATAGCCTTTGTACTATAGCAGTGAGTTAAGCTATGGCATCCTATGTCACTGCTCTGCTACAAAGCATCCAAAGGATCTAGAGACACTTGCAGCAACCACTTACTGTGGAATCATGCCCCTTCATGATGTGAATCCCCATCTGTTTATCCAAGTAATCCTGAATTCTATAGCTTGCTTCTTGCATTTCATACATGCAGATATTACTAAATTCTTTAAAGAACTCTATTGTACAGCTCTTTCTTCTGGGTGGGTTGTAACCAATGTCATCTTGAGTCACAGCAGCGGAGACCATGTGCATAAGACCTTCATTGGATCTGGCATGTTAACATTCCTTCATGACAAGGAAAGAGGATTCTCACTCAGAAGGTTCATTAGCCTTCATGAGAACCTTATAAAGTCGCTGGCCACCCTAAGGGTATATGAGATAACGTTGATTAGCTTGAAACTCTTGGTAGTGTGGCTGTCTGTAGGTTATCCAGATAGTCAAGTTTTATGGACTATTCTGGTGGAAATTTGAAAATGCTAAGTGTAGAGAAAATTACATTTAGAGGCTTGACTTAAGAGGAAGGAGAGACTATAGAGAAATTTATTGGAACTACATACTGGAATAAAGGCTAGATGTGTTCTACTGCCCACATCCAGAGAGTTTGAACAAGGTTGAATTTAAGTAATGGACCGATGTGCTTAGCTAATGATATGGAACTGAGATTTTTTAAGATTTAAAGTTGGAAATACTCAAAATAAGTTTAAAACTTACTGGCACTGAGACTAACTGCTAAAGGTGCTATTATTAAACAGATATTTCCATGATTGAAGATAGCCCAACTACATTACATTGAAACAATGGGGAGATGCCTGAGGTGTTTCCACCCAGGAAAGACTCAATGATAGATGACAAACTCTTTTGGAAGGAGATAGCTGAAAGGGAGGAACCTGTTCTTTAAGGTTACAATTTATTTCATCCCTAAATTAACAACATAGCTGTGTTCTGCACACCTGGTTTTGCTTTTGAAAGCATGAAAAATATATGTATGGAGTGGCTAATAAAATGCACACAGTTCCAGGAGCTACTGCTGAGATGCAGCGTATGGAACAGGGTGTGAAGTTCCTGATTGGCCAGTGAAGCCATTGGAAGATGGACCATAGTTTGCAATGGAGACCTGAAGATGTTTAGGATATACTAGGACTATGCAAGGGCTACCACGGAGTGATGTTGGCTAGGGATGAAAGTTTTACCAAGCTACTCAGCCTATCTGAGAGGCAGAATTGGAAAATGTGGAAAATGTCAGTCCCTGGTTGTGATATCAAACGTAAACTGCAGATGTTTGATGTTTGCCTAATGGTAGTTGAGTTGGCATTGGTCCAGTCTCTCCTTGTTATGCCTCATAGCAGTTGGAAATGTTTACTCTGTGCCATTATATGTTAAATGCATGTAACTTGTTTTGATTTTACAGAACTCACAGTTAAGCGACCTTGCCTTGTGTTGGAGAGATATGAATTTGATGTCAAGTTGACAAGGGGTAGATGTGTGATAGTTAAGTTTTGTTGTCAACTTGACCTGTTCAGTAATCTTGGATGGGTCTCTGAGATTGCTTACAGGAAGAATTAACTAAAGGAGGAGGTCCCTCTTCCCAAGTGAACCCTTTCTTCAGAGTATTTGGCCCTCTCATTAGGGGGCAGGTTGTAAGGAAGCTTGAGGGGAAAGGAAATCTTTTCTCTTCCTTCCACCCTCCGTTTATTGGTGTGTGTGTGTGTGTGTGTGTGTGTGTGTGTGTGTGTGTGTGTGTGTGTGTGTGGTGTTATTGGTGATGGCCTCTCTCTCTCTCTCTCTCTCTCTCTCTCTCTGTCTCTCTTTCTCTCTCTGTTTGGACCTGTGAAAGGGGGCCAGCTTCACTCACCATTATGGAATTTCCTCTGGATCTGTAACTTCAATAAATCCCTTCATCCCATAACCTTGCCTGGTTTGGAGGTTCATCCCAACAGTGTGTGGCTGACTAGGACAAGAACCCCATAAGGTTCCTGACTGCCCCAAGGTTTTGCCTGAGGACACCTTGACTAGCAACTCTTGGGTAGTGTGGCTGTCTGCAGGTTGTCCAGGAGCATGCTCAGTGCTGTAGCTCCTTGGACCTTATCCATGCAGCAGGTGGGAATCTTCAGAGTGTGGTTGCCTGTAAATTACCCAGGAAACATCTTGGTGTTGTGACGACCTTTGAGTTATCCTCTTCTCTGTAACCCATACCAATGAACTCACTGGTTCAGCATGCTGGTTTTGGACAAAGTCTTTTCTTTGATCTGCTGGTTTTCTTCCTAAAAGGAATGAAAACATCTTTCTTTATGTCTCCCCAGAAAAGAATCACAACACACACCAATATCTTTCTTGACTCGTAGATTTCACCTATGTTCTTGTTTAAGCCTCAAATATTTTCCTCATGGAGAACTGACACATTTTCTCCTTCTCAAGATTGAAATCTTATTTTATTTGTTAGCTCCTCACAAAAATCACATGAGCCTTCTTTGTTATGTGAGATTCTTTCATGATTCCCCCTCTAATAATTTTGTATTATGTCATTATTTAATATGTCCATCCCTTTCCTTGGAAGTAAGCTTAGGTTTATAATTGTTATGGTTGTTTTAAATCTAACCCAAATATGGTCATTGTCTGCCATATACTAGGGACTCAATGAATATTTATAGGATTAAATAATCAGGTGTGTAGAAGTACCTATATTTAGATTACAGGACGTTTTTAAATTAATGAACCTGTGCTATTTATCATAGGCTTCTGGTGCCTGATATTTGTTACATAATGAGATGATCAAGTCAGCTTTCTTCACATGTACTTCTGGTTGTCGTAAGTTAAATTGGAGACATAATTTATGAAAATATTGGATAATTAAATCAATTAATTTTCACAATGGAAGAAAGTGTGGCAATAGTTATTCTCTAAATGCACAATTTCTAAGTACTTTTTGATTTTTAATGAGTCAGAAAAACAATGTTGGATGACTCAGCAAAAAAGACTGAGCAATGACACTTCTTAATGCAGACAGTACCAATCAATCCCAAAAGACAGACATCTTTAAGAATGAATTATTATCCATATGAAAGTGGATTCCAGCTGATGAATTAGAAAAGGGCTTTTGGATAGATTAAATATGACCTGAGACATGTGTTCTCATCTCAATTACAAGCATAGAAGGAGGAAGAAATTAGCTGGGTTCTAGGATACTATTGTGCCTAGAGTGTTTGAACAAAGACACATAATAAATGCAATTGAATGCAATGGCTGAACAGCATCAAAGAAATTTTTGACTTTTTTTTTTTTTTTTTTTTGGTTTTTCAAGGTTGGGTCTCTCTCTAGTCCAAGCTGACCTGGAATTCATTATGTAGTCTCAGGGTGGCCTTAAACTCACAGCAATCCTCCTACCTCTGCCTCCTGAGTGTTGGTATTAAAGGCATGCTCCAACATGCAGGGCTATTTTACTTTTTTTTTTTTTTTTTTGGCCCATTTGAATGGTGAGAAAATACAAGGGCCTACTAAAGACTTAGATGAAAGCAGGCATTTCCTCACAGAATTACAAGGTTAAGATGTGGAAAAAATGTTCAAGTTGTTGCCTTTTTGGACTCCTAACACTTAGGGAGACAGGAGAAGTATAGTAGCACTATTTTGTACAAAATCCAAGGATTGGGAGATTTTGCCTTGCCCAGGGTCAAAACACGTGTCCAGGTTAGACATGGCAAATTGCTTCTGACCTTTCCTCTTCTGGTTCCGAGGTGCTTTGATACAAGTGATGTGCATGTCCTCACTAGGCCCATATTCTTTAAAAGTATTTTTACTCATTTACTTGCAATCAGAAAGGGAGAGGGCCATAAGAGAGACAGAGAATATAGAGAGAAAGAGAGAGCAAAAGAAAGAAAGGGAAGGAATGGGTACACCATGGCCTCTTGCAACTACAAATAAACTCCAGACACGTGCCACACTGTATGTCTGCCTTTAAGTGGGAATTGGGGAATCAAATCCAGGCTTGCAGGCTTTGCAAGCAAGTGACTTTAACCACTGAGCCATATCTCCAGCCCAAGGTTTATCTTCTGAAGTTTAAGTTCATTCACCATTCAGTTCACATCACATGTGGCAGTTTTAGCAGGTGAAACAGTTGGAAGAAGGAACCCTATCCACCCATGCTCACAGGACAGCTTCATGGTGGCTTTGTTAACTTGGCATTTAGATGAAAGTGAACTCATGAAAGGAAGACACCAACTTTTCTGTGGTTGCCAACCAGAGAGTGAGAACATGCTTGTTGAAACTGTGGGTGTTCTGAGTCTAAGTCTTGTGACCTCTCCACCTTGTGATAGAAAAGCCAGGGTCTCAGTTTCCCTTTCCTTCTCTTTGGCTTTGAGGTAACACTTTTCTTGTCTAGCCATGTCAAAAATATGACATTCTTTCTTATTTCTCTCTTGGAAACCAGAGGGCAGCCATTTCCACTGATGGAAGCTATTACTGCTTCATTGTGGACCCACTTTCAGGATCATGAAAAGGGACTTTTTTAACCCCAAGGGTCTTGTATAATAAGGCCTCAAGAAGAGAGAAGTTGAAGGGAATGGGACTTGCCCAGCCCATCTTTATAATTAAGTCTTAGAGTGAAATTATACATAAACAGTATTAAGCCTCTTGTACTTGGGCTACGAGAAGTTCCACAAATAGAATCTCACTCTCAGGGCTAACCGTAGATTTCCCAAAACTCAAAGTATAATGATGTTTGCCTCATCAGCTTTGGAAGTTTAACTGACGTAGAAACTATGTTCTAGAAAAGTCAGTCGTTTCCTTTCTTTCCATCTGACAGACCATAACACCTGCTAATGGCAGTGCAAGTGACAGTTCAACTGTATGTGGCTGTGAGCCTGTGTGAGGGGATCGTTGAGGGTTCACATGCTGCCCGATTGTCCAGGGAAACACTGGCCAATGGGCTCATGAGGAGCCTTCACCTCAGGTGATCCAAGCTTCACCAGATAAAATGAAGACCTCCTTATGGTTTTGAGCTGAGAGATGTCAGGCTAGGAGAATTGATATAAATTAGCCCAAAAATACCCTGAGTAGGACATGAGTCAGGTTTGATACCATGCCTCTGACCTAGATAAGAGCTTTTCCCATCTAATACTATTGGAGGAGTTTATTTATTTAAACTTTATTCATTTGCATGTGTGCGTCTATGTGTGTGTATGAACATGTCGGGGTCTCTTGTCACTGCAAAGGTTTGTTCATCTGTCTTTATATGTGTGGCTGGGAAAACTGAAACTTCACCAGCAGGATTTGCAGGCAAGCACCTTTAAGCATTGAGCCATCTCTGAGTTTATTTATTTTACTTTAATTGATTGTGAACTTTACTGTATGAACATATTGCATGTTGGTCATATTGCCCTCAGATGATATATTATGTTCTGTCTCCCCTGGCCCTATTCCACTGAGGGCCCTCCTCAGGGGGGTGATTGATATTCACTGTGGGGTCATTAATGCATTAGTAAGTCTGTTTATTTTGATGATCTCTTCTAAAGGCACATGCTCTGCCTCTCTATTGTCCTTTAGTGCTTGTGGCTATGCTGCCTTTTTCTTTAGGGTTCTTTCCAAGCCAGGATTTTTATTCATGCTTAGTAATAATTCTCTTCTTTCTCCCTTTATTAAAATAATAGTTGATATTAAAACAATGATAGTTGATACTGAGTCATTTATATTATTTATTTTAATTTTCTGTGTGTATAACATGGTATGTATATGTGTGTGTATAACATAGTGTATGTTTGTGTGTGTATAACATGGTATGTGTGTGTGTGTATGTGTGTATGTGTGTGTGTGTGTGTGTGTGTGTGCCAGTGGCAGGGGGTGCTTACCTGTAGTGGCCCAAGACTATTGGTGTCCCACTCGATCCCACTTTTGCTCTTTCTTATTTGAGCAGGAGTCTCTTATTGATTCTGGTGTTGTCTGTTTTTCATGAGCCTGGGTGATTTTCTGGTCTCTCTTCTCCTTTGTGGGACTAGGGTTACAGGTGAGCCTGGTGTTTATGTAAGATCTGGAGATGCGAACTCAAATGGTTTTAGGCCCCCTTGGGGCCTGAAGTTTGCACAGAAGCATGCTTAGCCACTGAGTCCTATTTCCAGCCCTATATTATTTAACTCCTTTCTTCAATCTTCTAAGCATATACTAGCATCCCCACCTTACAGAAAAGCATGGAAGCTTAAAGAGGTAAAGCAAATTGACCAGGATCATTGATGCCTGTAATTGGCAGGCCAAGAACTGCTCATCTGGATGTCATTCACCCTGGAATACTGCTCTTCTTTCCGGTTACATACTTGAGTGTCACACCTATTTTCTGGTATTGAGGAATCAATGTTTAGGTCTTTTATTGTATTGCATTCAGCCCCTTACAATTAGGAAACAGCAGCCAATGTGACATCTCCCATTGATATTTCAAAGTATCTAAAACTTAAGATTTCTATGACAACTTGCCCTTCTCCCCAGTCTTTCATCTATAGCTCACAAAATGGTACCCTTGCAAACAGTCTCTTAACTGGCTGATTTGGGACTCCTTACTTTGTATCAGTTAATTTCTTGTTGCTGGGACAAAAATACCTGACCAGAATCACTTTCAGGAAGGAAGTGTTTCTTTTGGCTTACAGTTCCAGAGAGAAGAGCCCATCATGCATTTGTTCACTAGCTCAGTCCTAGCGAGCCTCTGTGCTAGGCACTAGTAGCACCCACTTATAAATATGAGGAGCAGAAGCACAGAGCAGCAGATTAACTCATCTAAGATCTCTAAGCTCCTAAGTGGCCAACCTCAGATTTGAACCCAGGCTCTTTAAAATACCTCTCCCTTCCCCATTATTCTGGCAATGTCACCAAGGCAAATTATAGGATACTGAAAAGCTACGTATTAAAGTGTGGTAATATCGATTGGGATATGTAGGAAGCCTATACATATGAGGAAGTGACATTTAAGATGAAACTTAAGAATAGGTAAGAGCCAATCAAAAAGGAATAAGGGAGATTGGGGTAGTTGCTTTAATAAGGCCACAGATGGATGCAAGCTTTAAATAGAGAAATCAAAACATGGGAGATAGGAGCCAGACCAGGCAGAGCCTCAAAAGCTGTTAGGGATTATGGGGTGCAGTTTTAGAGCAGAGACCCCTTTGCCAATTTGAATTGGGGTAGTGACATGCTGACTTCCTCAGAGCTTGGGAATCATTAGGTATTATAATCTTCACAAGATCTTAGTCAGTTAGATATAGCAGAGTAGACTGAAGTCTCAGGAGATCTCAGAGGTAATATGTAGTTGTGGAAGTATTTCCTCTCATGCTAATTTGCCTCCTCGGCCCTGACTTTAATCATGGCATGGTCCTGCTATGCGGAGTGTTCCTCCAGTCTATATGGTAGAGTTCTGTAATCTTTCACCTCGTATGATTCCATCCTTTGCTCGCAACCACACCCACTTGTCAATGATTCTCATATTAATGTGCTCAGTTCCAGCCTTTCTAATCTCTGCCTAATCTTTCCTGTCCACCTGGCATCTCCATCCAGATACTGATTGGCATTTCAGACTTGACATGTGCAAATGGAAACTTTTGATTTGCACTCCATGTTCCTCCCACAGCCCTTCATAACTCAGCAGCAATTCCATTTGGCCCAGAGACTCGGCTCTACTGCTCATGGCCATCCTCCACTCTTCTCCAGATCCCAATCACTCCAAGCCCAACTAGCCCAAGGATTTCCCCTTCCTCTCCCCTCCCACTCCAGCAATGTGAACTGATATCATCCCTCACCTGACTACTACCCTAAGGCCTCCTGATGATTCACCTGGCTTCCAAATGCTCCAGAAGCTTCCTTTCTGACCCAGAGCAAAGGCCAACATCTAGAAGACTGTATGTGCTTATTCTTCATTGTCATTGGATTGTGCTTTGTCCACAGCTACTCTCAGAGAGATTACAGCGGAGTCCGTGACACACAGACAGAAGCATTTGTTACATGGTCCCATTGTGGTAGTTTGAAAATATGTCCCCCAATGACTCGGGTGTTCTATTAAAGTTTATCATTTGGGTCTCCAGCCTCCTGGCTGGAGGAGTTGTCACTGGGGGTAGATCCTGGGGTCCAGCCCTAAGCTATATTTGGGGCTGAATTTGATTTCCAACCTAAAGGTATGCAGAGAGGTTTGAGTTTTGCCTGGATCCCTGCTGCTTGCTGCCTCTTCCCACTTGCTGCTTTTGGTTTTTATGGGGCTATTTGGTTGTTTCTCTAGGCTTTGATGCATGGAAAAAGCTTCTGCCCTAGACAGAACTCCCCTCCCCCTCCCTCTGGATCTATAAGCTTAAAATAAATCTCTTCCTCCCCTAAACTGTGTTTGGTTTGGATGTTCATCTCAGCAACAGAGATGTGTACAATAGCCATGTTCTAAATAATTTGCATACTTACACACACACACATTTCTATCCTCAGATTTCTTTCCTCCTTGATGTTAGCCACAGTGATTTCCATTTAATTTCTGGAACTTTCTAAGCATGACCCATCTCTGGGCATTTTATTTCCTGTTTCCACTGTCCAGATGACCTTTCACCAATACATATCTTCCAACCTCCCGTGTGTGTGTGTGTGTGTGTGTGTGTGTGTGTGTGTATTTAGATATAGATCAATATAGATATATCTATGTATATCTTGCCTGATTTTCAATGCATTTCCTAATTTCCCTAAATTAAAATATTTACTTTTCTTCCTCTGACTTTCCTTTTCGATTTTTCTTCTTACCCTGTATCTGTGCTGATGATGGCAACCCCACTGTGTAGTAAGCATACGCCTTGTCCCTCACTAGAATGTAAGCAGATGTTTACTCATAGTTTAAACATAAAGGGACAGGTACAGAATAAATGTGCAGTTATAACTTTGGTTTGAACTAATACGTGTGAGAAGACCCAGATTGTGGTAGATGATACTTGCCCTTCATTCTCACATACAGTGACTTCAAGTTTACCCTCTCAATAACCTTGCTAGGAAGGAGGCCCGTTCTCTTCCATCCTTCCCATAAAAAGATAAGGATATTCCTGAAACAATGTGCTGTGAAGCTGCTTTGTACAGAGGAGCAGGAAGGAGCCCTGTTTCTGGTATTCTCATCAGAGATCAGGCCTGAGTTCTGAGCTACTTCTAGGTGGCTGCTGGGAAAAGCACTATCTCTTTAAAACAGCTCACAACATTAGATGCTAATAATAAATCATAGTTATGCAACTTTTCTTAAAAAGATCACATCCAGGATCCTCCCCCCATCATCCAGTTCCTGCCACCATGGGCATCCTGTTTATTGTGCTCTTAGTAATAGCGTCCTAACTGGATGGTGCTGAAATGAAATTACAAGTCCAAAGCACACAGGATTGTGACTCAATGAATTCTGTTAGCTATCATACATCTCCAAACACCATCCAGAGTTACTTTTATTATAGTAAAATTCACATAACAAATATATATATATTTTTTGACTAAGCACAAGTGACAGATTGTCAGCCCCACGGTGCATTAAAGTTCAACTGTGACTGTGTCAGAGAGGGGAGATATGGAGGTCAAAATCACCAACTCTTTGGAAGAATGCAGTTCAGAGGCATTCAAGACCTCCATATTCTTTATGAAAGCATCTCTCTTAGTCATCCTTAGAACTTCTTCACCTTGCTAGGGTCGTAACAATTGGGATACTATCCGACCCACTACTCTGAGCCCTTGGAAATGGTCATTCAATTTTCAGACTGTCCTATTGTATGTATTTGGATTTTTTGTTTATTTACTCTCTCCTGCTAACCACTTGACTTACTTTGGAAGATAAACGATGCTACAATGAACACGGGTGAGCAAATGCCTCTTCAAGACCCTGTATTTGGGGCTGGAAAGTTTGCTCAGTGTTTGTAGGGCTTGTTTGTAAAACCTGAAGATCCAATTCAATTTCTAAGCCACTCACATAAGCTGAATGCAAAAAATGGTACAAACATCTGACATTTGTTTGCAGCTACAAATGCCATTGGTGTGCAAGTATGTACACACACACACACACACACACACACACACACACACACACACACACACACACAAAGACCCTGACTTTCAATTCATGTACGCATTGACTTTTCAGAACTGGAATTTTAGAACATGTTAATTTTATGTTTAAGGTTTTGAGAAGTGTGTGTACTTTTCCAATCAATTCCTATGCAATTTTCCTTCAGTAACATTTTAAAATCCAGGGTTGAAAGCTGATTTTCAGAAATGTTACCAAATGACTAAAGTGCTGCTATTTTCCCTGGTTCCAAGTCTCCTCAGTCACTGATGTCCAGGCTGCCCTAATGACCACTTTGTATTGAGGGACAGAACAGGTATTTTTTTTCCTGTCTTTTGTTCCCCAAGTGAGTCAACTGAGGAAGCTAAGAAGGCCATGGAACAATGTGAGAATTCATATTTCTTCCTGCCCTGTTCCTCCTGGTCGACCAGCTCAGTATCATCCAACTTATTTCCTTGAGACCTCTCTGTGACCTCATGAATCTCTGAATGGGCATAAATAGACCCTGTCAAGGTTAAACTGCCATAGTCATTTCATAATGTTGCCTGACTGCTTGATGAGTATTGCACAGTGTACAGGTCTGTGCTTTGAGGTCATAAAGTGAGCCAGAGAAATGGCAGTTAGTGACGTCACCAGCCCTCTTCTGTGCTGTATTCCCAATCCACTTAGTGGGATCTTGGCCAAGGTGCTTAGGTGGATGAATCCCTTGCTCATGATTGTTTTTTAAACAGTAGTTGTCCAGGTAATTACAATACCACTCAACATGCCTGTGTTGTACACATGAAGGGTAAAGCTGTGTGGTGGTCTCTATGGAAAAGGTCCCCGATAGGCCTGGTGGTGGCTGCTCTTTGGGAAGGTTATCATGGAAACTTTTAGGCTATTGTGGAGCCTTGTGGGAGGAAGTCTGTCACAGTGTAGGGCCTTCAGATGCCATAGCCTGACTCCATATCCTACTCTGATTCCTGCCTCCAGCTCCCACACCATGATGAAGCTTCCCCTTGAAACTGTAAGCCAAATTAAACCCTTCCTTCCATAAGCTTCTTCTGGTCTGATATATATATATATATATATATATATATATATATATATATATATATATATATATATATATATATATATATATATATATATATATATATGTCACAGCAACAGGTACCTGAAAGATGCTTTGTTTAAAAAAGGGAGGAGAGGCGAGAACCACTATGACTGTCACTCACCACATCTCCCCTGGGTGCTACCTCAGGCTCCTGAGCAATCTGCGTTACCTTCTCATGCTGGGACAAAATACACAATCTGAAGCAGCTTAAGGAAGGGAAGGGGCTTAAATCAGTTTAAACTTTTAAAGGGTAGAGTCCATCATGGCCGGGAGGGCACAGTAGTCTAAAGAGAGAAGCCAGCATCACACTGTCTTGCTGGCAAACAGAAAGGAGAGAGGACAGTAGGTGGGAGCCAGGCGAAATAGAAAAAGAAACTTAAAAAGCCTCACCTTCCTCCCACCCCAATGACACACATTTTACACCAAGTCTCCACTTCCTAAAGACTCCATAAACTTCCCAAACAGGCTCCACCAACTGGGAATTAAGTATTCGAACACAGGAGTCCATAGGGGACATTTTACATTCAAACCACCACACCCTCTTTGGGTACCCCAGTAATCAGTGGATCATAGTTTGAATTAGTGAAATGGATATCTTTCTCTCACTTTCACCACATTATTTTTTTATGAGACAGAGTCTCTCACTAAACCTGAACTTACTGATGCAGTTAGAAATGTTAGCTTACAGGCCACAGGGATCTTTCTGTCTTTGCCTCCCAAGTGCTGAGATTACAGGTGCAGGCCACCATGCCTGACATTTTATGTGGCTGCTGGGGATCAACACTCAGGTCCTTGTGCTTGTGTGACAGAATCCCACGGAGTCATCTCCAGCCTCTAGATAGAAAACCCTTCATGGCTATATCTCTGATCGGTGTGGATTCCCCAGGAGAGAGTCATGCTGCCTCTTGTATACCTTTCTCAATTTCTACTCACATGGATGGACATGAGTAACTCAGGACTTGAACACAGTCAGGTGTCAGAGACCACTTCATTCATAACATGGTCTGATTCACCTTGATTAGAGTGAATGACTTCACTGACAATATGAGCCTACGAACCTCTCTCTGGAAATACTGATTGTTAACTTTATCTGTCATTCAGCCAATTAATAAAGACCATTAGGATTAATATGTTCATTTCATCCTGAAACCAGTTATAGTCCAATTGAGTTTTAGTCATGATTGGAAAGTAAGCTTTCAGACTACACTTGAGAAATATCAATAAAAATAGTAACTTTTGGAAACACTTGGAATTACTGAGTTCATGCTGTTCATGAATTCACTAATTGTTTTTTTTTTTTTGTCAGAGGTCTTTGATTTCTTCCCTGCATACACGATAGCTAGCTTTTTGAAAGGGGAAACAGGATATTTGAAGACACTGATGACAAAATGTCTTCATAATAGAAGTTGTTACTTGTTAAATACATATTATAAATGGTACTTTATGTATTTTATTTTCATAATAACCTGGAAAATTGGTATTATGTAAATGTAATAAATTTAGAAATGGAGACATGGAGAATTCAATCACCTTGACCTTAGTTACTAAGTGCCTGAGACCAGGTTACGATCAATATTAGCCCAAACTCAAGGCTTAATTTTAATTTTATTTTTGCATATCTGAAGTGGAGGAGTCTGACAGTCATGGCACAAATAGGAAGGGAAAACTTGGCTCTAGCAGATTGAAAGAGTGTGTGTGTGTGTGTGTGTGTGTGTGTGTGTGTGTGTGTGTGTGTGTGTGTAGTACTATGATATTATGGCAGAATGATTCCAAATGAACCAAATATGTCACCAATTTTCTGATATTGGGAATAATTACCCCACAATAATTAGTTTGGAAGGTTTTTATGTATGTTCTTAACACTTTTTAAAGTTAACATTTAGGGAAAGTTCAAATACAAAATAAACAGTAGTATTATAAGTATCTGTGATGTATAAACTCCTGGATTCGACAGTATGTATATAGGAGATATATATGTATATGTATTTGCATACTTATGTGTATATTTCTTCTCCAATTTGTTTTCTAAATTTTAATTGATATATAAAATTGGACTTATACTATAAGCTAAACCAATAATGAATTGATAACATAAAACCCTTACATTCATACAGTAAGCTCTCAGGAAGCTATGGGCATGAATAAAATGGGAGGAAGCCAAACTTCCAAGAAAAATTGCTCAGGCCTGCAACTCCCTGTCCCAGTCATTGGTTACTTCTCACACTGAGATATTGATCAAAGAGACCCAAGAGGTTCCCCAAAACAAGTCAGGCTTTTTTCAAAGCTCTTGAATACCTGTCCAGGTCAAGGGTAAGACCCTATTACTGAATACAACACTGTGAGACCCTGTTAGATCCAGAATGGTAACCATCTCCCACATGGTAGCATGTGTAGTGCTGTAAGCTGTTACATGAGCTGCCAGGGGAAATTGGTCAATTATATTTGGAGACTGATATCATGAGAATGCTGAACACACTGCTATAAGGAAGAGACCAGCAAGTCAAGAGGTGCTCATCTGTGCCATAGTGGTGCTAAACCTAGGTGGGTAATCAATGGCTTACAGTTTGGCTAAGAGATCCACTCAGTGGCAAGGAACCCTTAACTGGAACTGGGATCAATGGCACAATCTTTTGGGGACCAAAAACCTGGGCTCCAAGAGGAAATTCCCACTTCCAGAGATCTACAGAGAGGATACCAAATTAACAATGTCTCACTTAACCTATATGGATCTCACTCTCCAATAGAGATTCTGTTTGTGTTTTTCAGAAGGCAGTGAGAGCTGTGAACAATCTAATTTCACAAACAAGACATGGAATGATGGCTGAGATCCTGGCAAGAGATGCACCACCCCTGACCTATCACACAGGTCCCAAATGAAACCTACAAGAAAGTGGTAAGATAAACAAAAGACCTATCACTACAGCAAGTCAAGTAACTCATGAAAGGACAATGGAGACAGACACCAACAATACCCAACACAATCCGAAGCACAAGTCCAGAGACACTTAAGATCTCAACAGTAAAGCTGACTTAAAACTCATGCACCATGACTCAGGGACCTGAGTGGAAGAGGGGGTGGAAAGAATGTAAGAGCCATAGTGGGGGAGAATATCCAGAAACTTTGTCCCCCTCAGCAACAGCACAAAAAGGGGGAGGGGGCTACTCTTGTGCAATTCATAGCCCCCTACTCCATGGACTAATCCAGTATGCCCATCGAGGAGAGCCCCCAGTGGGTTGGAGACAGGGAGGAGGGAAGTGGGGATACCATCACAAGATATGCGCATACAATGTATGTAATTATTGACAATCTTTATTTTTGTTTTGAAAATTGTACTTATTTATGGGAAATGGTGCATTATTTCTGTATAAGCATAGATCAGGGTAAATGGCACATCTTTCTTCGAGAATATTCACTTTGACTTAGCAGCTTGACTGAATATAAGCTATGCCATATGCATGTTGTCTATTCTCCTGATGTTACCTCATCAGGTGAAATCTCAGTGAAGAGAGGAATAGTGCAGAAGGAGGGAAGCTATAAGACATGGAAGTATCAGTGAGTTACATTCGTGTAGGGCATTCCATTTGGTTTAGCTTCAAAGTCTCTCTGTGAAGCCACTGTCTTTATGTTCTCATTTGATAATCAAGTTGGGTACAATACAAAGAAGTAAGAACTCAGTAGATTTCAACAGCCAGAAAAAGCAGAATCAGGACTTTCACTTTACCCTTTGGTACCCATCTAGCCTGTGCTGTTTCAGTGAAACGGGTGGAGGAGAAAGACTCCCTGAATTGTGGGTAAGTAACAATCAACACAGCTGATCTTTACAACAGCAGGATGATTCTTCTGATGCTGTCAACTTAAAAAAATGACAACTTCCATATATATACTGTGATCAAAATCCCTTCCCACCCCCCTCCTTTGCTCCCTCCACTGAACCCCTTTTTCTTTCCAACTATTTTAATGTCATATTTTTTTTTGCCCTCATGCTATGCAGGTCTTTCTTAGGTAGCATCAGCCCCTATGAGGTCATGGTTGCAATGGTCACTTTGTATCCAGAAAACACTGTTCCAAACAGTACTTTTCTATATCCTCTGGCTCTTACATTCTTTCTGACGCCTCTTCCGCAATGATTCTTGAGCTTTGAAGACTATGATAGTGATGTCTCTTTGTGTGCTGAACACTCCCCGTCTCTTCCGAGTATCTCTATTGGTCATTGCTATTTTAAAAGAGAAGCTTCTCTATCCAAAAGTGAGAGTAAGACTAATGTATGGGCATAAACATAAATACTTAGAGGATATTTTGATGGCCAAAAATGTATCAATCAAGCAAAAAAAATACAATACTAGCTTTCTCCCTAGTACTTACGACCTCCCCAGCCAGATGTTTGATTAGGTTTTCAGTACCTGGTATGAATTGTCTCCAGCGGTGACGGCCTGAAATCCAATCAGACACGACACCATTGCAACCTTTCTTTTTTATTATTTTAATGTGTATATTGAAAGAGAGAGAGGGAGAGAGAGAATAGAGAGAATGGGGATGTCAGGGCCTTCTGTCACTCTAGACACATGTGACACTTTGTGCATCTGGCTTTTATTGGGTACAGGGGAATCAAACCCAGGCTGTCAAGGTTTGAAAGTGAGCACCTTTAGTTGCTGAGCCACCTCCCCAGCCTGCATGCTGTCCACTTTTTATCAAGCATTCCTATGGTCACTTGAAGTGGAAGTTTAGACTGCTAGTCATGGTTATTGGGATCCATGATATCACATTTAGTATGGTATTTAAAAAACCTATTCCAGAACGCTGAAAAATGGAAGTGTGTGGTAGCTTTTGGAGAATTGATGGTTTGGTATTGAATGTGAGAGACAGACTTGATAGATATAAGTGGAGATATGATATTTACATTGTTTCTTGAAAGCTATGCAGATATGTATTAGAAATGCCCGGGGCTGAGGAACTGAATTCCGACAGAATGGGAGGCACATAAAACCAGGAAAGGTAAGATGCTGTAAAATTAGCTAATCATGGACAATTCACAGCGTATGGAATATAGACTTTTAAAGGGAAATGTCTTTAGGCAAAAGTGAAAGAGAAGCTTGGGACTTGTGAGGAGGCTCATTTGTGTGCAAGAGGATAGACTGTCCTGGGAGGGGTGGGAGGTCGGTGGGGTTTTTCCAGAAAGAGAGCAACAGGACCAGATTGAATCATGAGAACTACTTCACTGCTAGCAATGCGGATAACACATGGGTGAGGCCAGAATCAAAGTTGGAATTTACAGATTGCTGCAGTTCAACTGGCACCTATGGGCACACCCCACGGCAGTGACCGCAGAGGATGGAGAATGAGCCATGTGCCACCAAAAGAAGAATTTAACTCTCTGGGAATGTTTTCTAAGAGCTTCTACAGATCAAATCCTTAACTTCCACCCCACACCCCATGCGTTTTCCTCAACAGGGATGAGATAAGGACTCGGTTGTTTATTTATCTTTTAAAAATTGCAGGAGAAATTTGTCTTCACTACAACCAGTGAAGAAGTTTGAAGTGATGAATAGCATGGCTTCCCACTAGCCTTTGTCCTGAGGACAGCAACAGTGACATCCTGATGGTCATCTTTTCATCCTTTTTCAATGGCCATACAAGCATAGACTTCTGGTGCTTTTATTTAAAATATCTAATTTTTACATCAACATTCTCTTTAACTTGCTGAAAGTCTTCAGCGAATTTCCCACTTTTATGACTACTCTCCACGAGTATCCATCATGGTAATGGAGCTCAAGCTCACCTTTTCAAATGGATGATTAATATTCTTTGCATGGATGCATGCAGCACACTCTGCTAAAATCTCTTTATATATACATTCACTCTGGGTCCTTATTTGTCACCAGAAACAATTAAATAATATTTCTGTGCCCTGTTATTAGGTTATCTAAACAATGGACATGGAAGTTTACAATACCATATTTTGCATCTTTGTATGTGGCAAGGACCTTCCACATGTCATTCAACCTCCAAATTACAGATAACAATTGTCTGGTATTTCTTAGGTAGGGAGCTCATAGGGAATACCAATGTGGATTCCTCTATGGTCGGAGATTTGCAGCCACAAGCAAACACATCCCCTTCACCATCCCCTGGCAAACAAAGCCTCCTTTGCCACAGTCTAGGGTAATGGAGCTCTCAACTCACCTCAGTCTCTTCTGGAGGAAGTGCCTGTCCATCAAGTGTGTGGCACTTCCAATGGGTGGGGGGACAAAGAGCACTCCTTCCCATCCGAATGCTGACCCCTTTAACCCTGTAAATACCCTTGGAAACCTTGCCTTCCTAAATTCTCTCCTGCATGCACAGCCTCCAGGCCCAGGAAATAGATAGAGCAGGAGGGAAAAAAAAGCTTAATTTCCCAACCATGAAATGCTAAGTAGGAGAGACTGGTGACCTTTATCTCTAGTTATTTCCAGACCTGTCTAATCTTTAAAGTCATCCAGAGTGCTTAATACAATGCAGATCACTGACTCCAACCATGGCTTTTTAAGAGGCAAGTCCAAAGAAAAACCAATATTTTAAAATGTATTACTTTAGGGGCTGGGTATGGAGCTCAGTGACAGATTGGCTGGGCTAGCATACATGAAGTGATTTCAGTGTGTGTGTGTGTGTGTGTGTGTGTGTGTGTGTGTGTGTGTCTAGCTTTAAGTATTTTATTTCTAAATCACACATAGACACAATAGGTATTGTAAACATTAACAAAGATAGTGTGACCTGTGCACTTTCACAGCGACAAGACTAAAGTGGAGAAATGTTCTTCAACTTCTGGCTTAGCTGGGACCACTCCTAGTTTCCCAGGTCCTGGGTCAAAATTCCTCCACAGAATGTATAAATACACATTCCTTTTAAAACAGGGGATATATTTGTCTTTGTCAATATGCCACTGTGAGAGAATGTAAGAAAAAAATACATACTGCACAAGTGCTTAGTCTTCCCTGGTGGGGAACAGAAGTGGTACTTTTGTCTGTCTGGTGTGGGGAGCAGGGAGGTGGGTAACCAGAGCCCCGGGATGCACTGGGACCTGGAGTTCTCTGTATGTTGGTTTTAAAGGTTGGTGAATGGAGGGAGCTTTGAGGTGGAGGCTACTCTCATTCATCTCTTTAGCATGTGAAAGACATTTAGAGATTAAATGACTTTCAGCCCTTCTAGGTTTGGGAATTAAAGGTAAATATGGTGCGGAAAATGCTTTGCCCTTGCTTTAAAGGCTTGTGTGAAATACTTCCCGAGGGGGGGGGGGTTGTGGGTCACTGAAAGGTTGTTTCTCACTAATGCCCTTGATTAGCTGTGGGTGCATAGCTCCCTCTGAAGTGGCAATCAGTCAGGGTGACCACTGCCCTTTGCTGCAATTATCAGTGGTCTGGCAATTTCCCTCTATTTTAATCAATTTGGTTTCTGAATAGGTCTTTTCTTTGTTTTAGACAAAAGAGGTAAATGTTCTCAGGCAGTATGCCTCCCTCCTCCCTGGAAGCTCCTGTTTTCTTTAGAAAGCCCTTTAGAGACCTTCCCCACATCCAGGCTGCACAGAAGTCTGGCATCTCCTTTCATTCATCCTGATGGGCATTCCGACACAGGGCAATGTGATCAGTATTGTGAGCATCAGAGGGATGATGGTATGGGAAGTCAAACACAGGATGGAGGTATGGAGGACTGTGGGAAGAAAATAGACTCACAGGTCAGGGTGCTTGTTATGTGTGAGGGTTGTTATTTAAGTAGAAGACTCTCAACTATAGCTGAATAGCCAAAAGCATATAAAAGTATAGGGCTACACTTATACAACTTTTCAATAATTATTTGAAATGTCAATTTGATTGGCTATTCAGTGTGCACACTGGAAATCCTAACACAATAGACGAAGGGAAAGATCTAGGAAAGATGATGAAAAACGTAAACAATGACAGCAGTGATGATAAAAATGCTTTCATTTTATTTATTAGTATATTTGCATATTTGAAGATTCACTGATTTAATAAGGATTTACTGCATCAAACTAGTAGTGACTTTTTAAATTGCTATGTCCTAATATATAACAGGAAGCAATTTAACGGAAGAATGGTTTGTTTCGGCTTACAGTTTGAGAGGATACAGTCCCTCGTGGATGGGAAGGCATGGTGCCAACAAGCCATATTGCATCTGTAGTCAAAAAGCAGAGAGAAATGAAATCTGGTATTTACCTTGCCTTCTCTTTTACTCAATCCTTGACCCCAGCCCAGGGAATTGTGTCTCCCTTGGTGAGAATGGGTCTTCCCATTTCAGATAATCCAACCACGAAACACCCTCTCACATAAGCCCAAAGACATGTCTCCTAGGTGTTTCTAGATCCTGTCGGCAGGATTGTTGGCAATCATTATTAACAATCACACAAGCCATATAATAGCATTATGATGGTGATATTAAAATGAACCAGGATGATTAGTACGAATTCAGCAAATCAATGTTGTGGTACAATATGATAAATACTAGAGTTGATTTCTAGTACTGTGTGCCTCCTCATGGTCACACTGCAGAGATGTGGGTGACAACCAAGAGCTCAAGCCAGTGACATGGTAGAACACACAATCCCCTTTTCCCATGCTACACCCTTTCCTTTTTTATGAAGTAGGCATATACAGAAGTCTCCTCCTGATCTTCAGAAGATATACCTGAATCCACATAGTATCCACGGGGATCAGAAAGTAGGCTATGATGGTGGTTATCAAACATCCATGTTCTGTGTAGACAATCAATGGGCTTCAAGTCAATATCACACTAGTTATGGAAACAAAGTCAAGGTCACCAATAGATCCCTTAGGTGTGTAAGAAAAAAATAAAGGCAATAAGATGAGTCATGGTTTCTCTTGATGGGAGGCTAGATGGCACTTTATTATAAGGCTTTTAAACTGGATCCAGGTTTATCTCTACTTCAACTTCTGTAAAAGATTATACAGCAGTATCCCCCTTATTTGCTGAAGATATGCTCAGGTACCCCAGGATGTGCCTGACACCACATAGGACCAAGCTGTATAGATGCTGCATTCCCCCATACAAATTCAATTTGAGGCGTGACAGCATGGGTAGCTAAGAGAAATTTCTTCCCAATTTTTCTTATAGAAGACCAAGTCTTACTATAGACTCTATCATCCTCTAAACATGACAGTGCCGTTTTTTGTTTAAGTTAAGAACTTTCAACTTAAAATCACTTAAAAATCACTTAAAATACATTTCCTTTTTGACTACTCATTTGCATACCCAAACTGCCAATATCAGCATCCTTGTACGCCAGTGTTATTATCCTAGGAACATAGTGACAAAGCCATCATTAAGTAAAAATAAGGGCACTTGGATACAAGCATGATGAAACCTTGACCATTGATCTGATAACTGAGAAAGCTATGAAGTGATTCATGGACAGGTAGTATATACAACGTGGTGCAAAGCACACACACCAAGGGCAGGATACCTCAGAACAACCTAATTCAGAAAAATGAAAGATATCAACTCAAATCTGTTTATTTCTGAAATCTTCCATTTAGTATTTTCAGTCTCTGGCAACCAAACCTACAGAATGTAATTTAATATTTTTCTAATGTGTTTCATGTTCTTTATAACACACAAATGATATCATACACTGCATACCGATAATGTATAGGAATGCACCCTTATCAAACTCGAGTCTGAATTACTGGGAAACGAAAATGAATCTAAAGAAAATTTAGTCCAAATGCATTTTAAGTTTGTCTGTTCTGTACCTGTAGCTTCCATAGGAGGCACAGAGATAAACAGGATACAATTTACTTATCTGATAATGGGCATTTGAAGAGCAGTAACAGACACAATGGAGTCCATTGGAATGTCCTTGTTTCAAATGTTTAGTTGTGTGTAGTCACCTCTGCTGGAGATCCCAAACACACATCACTCACTCACATAAGGGGTTTTGTATGCATGAAGTGTAAACTCAGTGCCTTGGCCATGAGAAATTTGCCTGAAGTGAACACCTTCAGGTAGGATTAAAGAACGACATCCTAACAGACCATAGGTGGCATAGAAAGGCTGGGTAATGGACATGATAGTGTCAACTGTGGCAGTCAGAATTTTCCCACTGTAAATGGGAATACAATGAAGATGGAAAAGCAGAGACAGCAATAGCAGTTGAATTAGGGCAAGGGAAGTCCAGGCTCAGAGTGATAGGGATGGGGTTTTGGCTAAAGGCACTTTCATAGGAACTGTTTTACATGCCATAGTATAGAAAGGAATCTATATATGCATGTGATTAACAGCTCAAAACGTATACACTGTTAGTGTTTCAATTTTCTGAGTTAACTCTCCATCTCAGGTGGCATGTGGAGGAGCACAGAGTGATAATGTCCCACACCAGGCTCAGTCTTGAAAGGGACTTGAGCCCAGATGTTAGTAAAATGAAGAAGTTCAAGGGTGTTAATAAAAGGGGCACAGATATCACAAGTCTCAGAAATGTGGCCATCTACCTAACCAGAGGGCAAAGTCTGAGCTCTGGAACAACTGTCTGCCTTTGTTTCTCCCACCCTCTACACAGCCTTCTGAATACAGAGGAGAAAGAAGACAAGCCCTTCAAAGAAAGCACAACTAAAACATTCAATTCCTTTCTTTGCTCATTGGTGTTTGTAGAGATAGTCAGCTATGAGCCTTCGTATTCTGGTCACAAGAAGACCCACAGGAGAATACTGTCATTTGCAGGTCTGTGTGGCTGCTCAGGTGTGTATATGATACCTATGTGAAAATAACATCTAGATTTAGGAAAGGAGTTTTCTGGAATCTCAGATGACCTCTGGTTGCTAAAGATGCTTCTCTTTATCTGTGGACTGATTTGTGATCATCTTTCCTGCTGGGTCTCAGTTCTCTGAGACCTGGTTGATATCCCTCTTCTCTCTTGAAACAATTCACTTCCTTCCAAAACTTTTTTTTTCTGATCTTAAGCAATCCAAGTTAGGCATGTTATTTCCAGGCAAAAGATCAATCCCACAATATCAGGGCCAGGAAGATAATTATACTATACTGTCACTATACTGACAGCAGAGGGAAAGATGCTGAGAAACACAAAGGAAGGAGTTTTTGCTGGGACGATGGACACAGTCTCATTAAAGATGTCTATCTGAGGTGGGCTCAGAGGGGTGTATTAGTTACATTCTCCTTGCTGTGACCAAACACCTGGAAAAAGGAGAGGTGATGGAAGGAAGAGTCTACTTCAGCATACAGTTCCAGGTTCCAGCCCATCATGGTGGGGAGAGCATGGTGGCAGGCACTTGAGTCAGGTGGTGACATTCAGTGCACAGCGAGAAAGCAGAGTGATGAATGCTGCTGCTCATATCGCTTTCTCTTTTTTCTTCAGCCAGGACTCCAACCCATAGAATAGTACCAGCCACAGTGAGGATGGGTCTCCCATACAAACTCACCTAATCTAGAAAGCCCTCACAAATAGCCCAAGATTTATTTCCATGTTGATTCTAAATCTTGTCAAGTTTACAATAGACAATAATCATCTCAGGGTTTTCAAGAGTTTTCTGATCAGGCTTGCTACCTTCTAAGGAGGTAAATAAAAACCTCCTTAGAAGGAGATGAAAATCCTTCCTCTTCTCAACAAGGTGAAATCAGATGTTTAAATGCATATGACATAATACCTAAGCATACACACACATACACACACATATACACACCAGCATGTGCCAATATCACTTTCTATCACAAAATACCTTCATCTCTTTCCATCTTCTTCTTACATATCAAATTATCAAAAGGGAGGGAAGGTAAAAAAGCAAGCAAATTGTCATTGAGCTAATTAATACCTCACTTCATCAGTATGCTATCATTTCATATGAGGGTGGACAGACTTCCCTCATATGTGGGGATAAGTTATTCCCCTTTTCTATGTGCTCCATAGCACACAGATATTAAGGATATGCTACTTTGCTTCAAATTCAAGAAGATTTAAAACAAAAGCAAACCCCATTGTTGTCATACATGACTGATTTCTGGCTTCTCCTTGAGTCTTGATCAAGGCTCCATCACTGCTTCCTGACAGCTCAGGATGGAGCAGAGTCTTACATTCTTCAGGCCAAGACTTCCTTCCTTTCAGTAATTCAGGATATGTGATTTGTGTTCCCATCATAACACTCACCCAACCTAGGTCCTACTTCCTCAGATTCTGCTCAATAACTGGCTATGAAATATGCAAACCACACACTGAGGTAACAGCAGATGAGAAGGATTAACATGAAATCCCCTTTTAAGGCAATATTGCATTTGATCCTGAGTGGCATGCCCTTTTCAGTATGTTTGGAGAGTAGGTCGCCTAGATCATTAGCAGGTCTGCAGCATTGTCCTGCTTGGGAGTGAGCCCTGTTCTCACTGGGATGAAAGGACTCCTCAGAAAGTACTGTCTGTCCTCCTCAGTCCTGGATTCCCTCAAACCCCAGACCCAGAGTATCATAAATACGGTGTGTGAACCCCATCTCAGAGTCTGGCTTTAAGTGTAGCACCCTTTACTTTTGTGGACATTAACTTAATTTGAACTGGAACTACATTTTAAATTCACCACAGTTGTAGGCAACTGACCAATGTTTCTTTTCTCCACAGCTATTAGTCTTCGGCAGCCTTTCTTCAGCAATGTGCACGTGCAGCCCTTACTACTTTGCAAGTGTTCATTGCTAAAATTTCAGAACACTTGTGACTGGCTGACCTCATATGAAAGCTTGTAATTGGCCACAGTTGGAGTATTTTTACTATGGAAATTGGCAAACAGCACAATCCAGGATTTATTAATAAATTCATTTTACCGCAGAGCCAATTGTTAAATTATTAAACATTTTTTCTGACATATCACTGCCTGTTTCCCTCTCTCCTATGTCTTCCATTCCCTTTTACCCTCCTTCCTCTTTCTTTCCTTCTCTCCCCACTCCCTGCTTTCCTCTCTCCTAAGTTTTCTTTCCTTTTATGTAATATTTTTAATTTATACTTGGCATTTTGACAGACCTTTTTACAAAACTCATTTTTTTCAACCAAATGAGTCTGAAATATTTTAGATGATTTTTAAAAATAAAGGTTCAAAGAATTTATGTAATATCCTCTAAACACTACCAATAAGAAATAAACAGTAGAAGCAAATTTAAAATACAAAATACAAATCTGTCTTTGAAAGCTCATATTCATTTGCCAAGGCTGTGCTAGATGAAACATACACACACACACACACACACACACACACACACACACACACCAAAATTAAAAAGAAGCAAATGAACAGTTCTCTTCCCAAACTGGACCTACATTGCCTGGGTTTAGACTGGCCACTGAAGAGAGCATGTCTTCACACCTCCAATAGAGCCCTACGCTCACAGTACCCCACAAGCAGAATTCATCATGAGAATAAGAGTCGTCAGCCTGCTCTGAAGGTCAAGATGTAGGCAGAAGGTTTCACTACTGGCTGGAGAATTGAAGATTTCCTAGTAGGGTAACTCTCAGAGGTTGTCCTGTCTTGGCAGAGAAAAACTAGAGCTAGAGGTTACTCCACAGCCTCATGACCTTCACCAAATCCTATCAAAACATCAACTGGACCTGTAACCTGGAAATATTTGTGCTCATTGGGCTTTATCTTTGGGTTTGCTTAATGCCTTCTCTGGGCACCGGTTTCTTAGGGGCAAAGCTCAACTCTTACACCACCAAACCCTGGTGAGTTCTGGGAGGATGAATGATTCACTGAACATCTGGTTTCAATTTCCCTCTTAACAGACATGGGATTAGAAACTAAGGGGAAAAGTTTTTGGCAAATGTATTTGAAGAGACTGTCAATCCCCAAAGAAGCATGAAATCTTAAATAGAAAAGGTTGTATTCATTTACCCATCTATTAAAGAAGCTTATTAGGGAGATGGCCCCCTTGTGTGGGGCACTGCTCTGCACTTAGCAACTCACTGAGCTAGGCAGGTCAAGCTCTTCCTGAAAACAGGGTGGGGATGGAAAACAAACTCCAAAACCTGGCAAAAAGCAGGGTAACTTCAGATTGGGACAAGTCTTGTGCAGAAAATACAACAGGGTCTTCAGCAGTGCCCTTGTGAGGTTATAGTGGTGTGGCCATTGTTGGATTTGGGAATCAGAATGGGCCTTTCTATATATTAAATTGATTTATTTCTTATAGTACACCTAAATTATTTTTGTCCATAGTGTGTTATAAGGATTTCACTTGTATATATATATATATATATATATATATATATATATATATATATATATAATATGTACATATATATCTCCAATATACTCAGGCAACTTTGAATGAAAAGACTGTTTATCCTCTGAACCATAACTGGACATGTTCATCACCACCCTGCACCCTGCTCAGTTGTACAGTCTATTTATTGGTCTTGCCATGGGCGTTGATGTCATATTTCCTGTAGCTCCAACCATAAATTCATGTTTATAGTTTATTATCATTTGTGTTAAAATTTTTTTCTATCCCCAGACATTTGTAATGTTTATAAATTTAACAATAGTATTTATTGCCAATTTCTACAAATTATCTGTGGAACCTTTTTATCATATTGGGTTGAAATTACAGGTCAATTTCAATCAGATTTAAATCTTCAGTGTTGAGTGTTTTCTCACCCATGGACATAGCACATCTTGCCATTTGTTTAGTTCTTCAACTCATTCAACAATATTTCCTAGTTTCCAATGTGCACGTGGCTTTATATAGCTGTTGGGGAATTGAACCCAGACCAGCTTTGCAAACAGGTGACTTTCATCACTGATCAACCTCTCCAGCCTTTAGAGCACCATTTTAAATGGTATTCATTGCAATGATGATTTTAGGTTATTCGTGTACTAAAATTTTAAATTAAATTTTCATGATGATTTTTATATCTTAAAAACTTGCTAAATTAATTTATTGCTTCCAATGTCCCATTTTTTTTCAAAGCCATCTTGAATGTTTATTAAGTGAAAGAAAAAAGCTCAATTCCAATAAAAGCCACATGTGCACACCTGACAACAGGTGCTACCAAGTGATCATCTAGGGTGATGCAGTCGGGGTGAAGAATTTGATCATTCTTGGGAGAAGCACCACAAAAGACATAGGCAGGAAGGACAGGAGATGGAGCCTGTGACTGTTCAGAGAAGGAGGGGGACCAAGGTCACTGAGGATGGTGTTGCAGAGAAGTGAGAGTCATGTTATCTTCCCTGGCTTGATCTAAAGAAGGAGAAAGAAAGAAATGGAGAGGATGGGAGTGGTGGACTGCTTTCTTTCAAAGTAGGGTTCTCATTTACTGGAGATTCATATACTTAAAGGGTGTAGGGTCAAGGACTTTCTTTTATTTATTTATGAAAATTTATATATTGTTAATAATTCTACACACAATATGCACAAGTCTTGTGTTGGTACCCCCCATGTCCCTCCTCCCTGGCCCCTACTCACTAAGGGCCCTCCTCAATGGGATTGCTGGAATGACCCATGGGATGGGGAGTTATGAATTGCACAAGCTGTAGCTTTTGTGTGTGTGTGTGTGTGTGTGTGTGTGTTGTTGTTGTTGTTGTTGTTGTTGTAGCTGCTACTGCTGTTTTTGAGGGGGCAATGACTCTGGATATTCTCCCCCACCATTGTTCTTACAATCCTTCTGCCCCCCTCCTGCAAATTTCCCTGAGTCATAGTGGGTGAGTTTAAGTCTGCTTTACTGTTGAGGTTTTAAGAATCTCTAAATTTCTGCTTTGGACTATGTTGGGCATCCTCAGTGTCTATCTCCATTATCCTTCCATAGGGTATCTGACTTGCTGTGGAGGCAGCTCTTTTGCTCATCTAGCTACTTCCTTAAAGGTTTTGTTAGGGTTCTAGATAGTGAGTTAAGGGAGGCTTGTCTCCTGCCTGGATGTCAGCCATCATCCCAGGTCCTGTTGGTGAAATTGGGTTGTCCACGGTCCTTGTTGCCTTCTGAAAAATACAAATGGAATTTCCAGCAGAGAGTGAGATCAGTATTGATTAAACAAACGTTGAGACAAACATTGTTAATCTGGCAAGATTTTAATGGGTGTGGTCTTTCTGTAGGCTCATGGGTAGTGGGGACTTCCCCTTGGAGATCAGGTTCTAGGTCTCCATATGAAGTTGCCTTGGATCCCAGTTCCATTTAAGGGTTCCTTGGCACCAAGTGGATCACTTAGCCAATCACCAGCCATTGATTACCCACCTATGTTGAGCGCCATTATTGCACAGATGGGCACTTGTCTTGCTGGTCTGAGCCATTCTCAGACCATCAGTCAGTGTTGTATAAGGATGTCTCCTGCTTTCTCAGAATATTGTTCATCTTCTTCCCCTGGCAGCTCATGTAACACCTTCCAGCACTGCACAGGCTACCTCTTGGGAGCTGGTTTCCTTTCTGGATCCAGCAGGGACACTTAGGTGATAGCAGTCTGTGGTATCTTCAGCAATAGGGTCTTACCTTTTGCCTGAGGTGGGTTTTCAAGAGCTTTGATGAAAGCTTGTCTTGTTTTTGTGGACCTAGTAGGTTGATATGAAACAAGAAAATAGATTCTATAGATATTTCTATATAAATATTTTTTCTATAATTAAAATAGGTTTATTTTTGTCTTTTGAATATCTGTCTTATTAGCTTTTTTCCTGACTTATTTTTCCAGCTAGAATCTCTAATATAATAGCGAACAGATTAGTGGAAATAATTTGCTCCTCATTTTGAGGGGAAACACCCTTCATTCCATTATTAAGACATTAGCTGTAAATTTCAGTAGTTGTTCTTTACCAAACTGAGGAACTGACTCTCTACAGTTCCAAAATGCAATTAGACATAGCCATCAGATATTGTTAAATGAATTTTCAGTATATAGTGTGACAATTAGGGTTTTTTCTTTAATTGATTACTATATCCATTTTAAAAATTTTTATAATAACTTCAATTTTATAGTGTAAACCTATTTGGTATTTGCAGGTTGTTGTGTGTTATCTGCTCAATTTTATAAAGAAAACTTACATCAATCTTCCTAAGTCACATCCTAAGTCATGATTTGTAATTTTTCTATCCTTTTAATATTTTGTGTGGTTTAAATATCAGAGTAAGAGCTGGGAGATTGTTCAGTGGTTAAAGGCACTTGTTTGCAAAAACAACAGGCTTAGGTTTGATTACTCAATACCCATGGAAAGTCAGCTGCGCAAAGTGATGCATGCATCTGGAATTTTTGTTTGTTTCTTTGTTTTGCAGTGGCAAGAGGCCTTGCTGTCCCCAGAATCTCTCTTTTTCTCTATCAAACAAATAAATAAATAAATACTTTTTTTTTGAGGTAGAGTGTTACTCTAACCCAGGCTGACCTGGAATTCACTATGTCATTTCAGGGTGGCCTTGAACTCACAGCGATCCTCCCATCTCTGCCTCCCAAGTGTAAGAATTAAAGGCATGTGCCACCACACCCAGCAAATATATATATATATATATTATATATATATAAAACAGTGGGTAGGTGACAGAGAGGAGGGACATAGGGACACCTTCACAAGATTTGATCATACAATATATATACTTACTCCTAATCAAGATATTAATTAAAAAACATTAAATATCAGACTAATACTGGCCTTACATAATAGATTCGGAAATGTTCTTTCCTGCTTAATTATCCTGAAGAATTTGCATATTTCTTTTTTGTTTGCTTGCTTCGTAAAATTCTAGTGAAGGCATCAGGGAGAAAAATTTTCCTTCAAGTTTTCAACCAAAACATAAATGTCCTGAAAAATAGAAAGCTGTGCAAAATATTGAGCCCAACCATCACGATTCTGTCATGGTGGTGGAGGAGGGCATAAGGCTCCCAAGCCCTCCCTGAGGAGTTTTACTGTTAATGGTTGCTGGGGAGTGGGCAGCATTTCCTTCCATGGTGTAGCCTCTGAAAAGACCCTTCACAACTCCTGTGTGCATATCTGCCTCATGCCCTCCAAGCCTCAGAGAGCATCATAGAAGAGGGAGTAAAAACAAGTGAAGAGGCAAAGGATGGGGAAGACTGCTGGGGGTCTTCCAGATACAACATGGCCACTGCACCAATAAATTCACAGCTGCTGAGTTTTCCTGGGCCAGATTGAGCCTGCCAACTTTCCATCATGGATGAGGACCAGATTCCCTCCTCCCAGAGGAACTAGTGGCAATTACTTGGTGTGATGGTTAAATTTTGTTGTCAACTTGACCTTTTTTTAGTAATTTTGGGTGGTTCGCTGATGTTCACAGGAAGGCAGCCCTCTCAGTAGGGGGCAGGATGTAAGGAAGCTCAGGGGAGCTAGAAATGAACATCCTTCCTGGGAGGGCAGTGCAGGAAGGAAATTCCAGAGACTCAGCAAGCCAACAAGTCTGGAATAGGATTTCAAGATGCCACCCCAAGGCTGCATAAAGGGGAAAGAAATCTCTCTCTCCCCTGTCCCCTGCCTGTTTGCTGCTGTGTTTGGTACTGGTGATAGGTTTTTCCTCTCTCTGCTTGGGACTGTGAAAGTGGGCAGCTTCTTTCTCCATTATGGAACTTCCCCTGGAACTATAGCTTCAATAAATCCTTTCCTCTCATGACTGCCTGGTTTGGAGATTCATCCCAATGGTGTGTGGCTGAATAGGACACTTGGTGTGGTGGATTGAATAAGATGTCCCCCATAGCCTCACGTGCTTTGAGTGTTTGGTCCTCAGCAAGTGTCAATTTTGGAGTGAAGCCTTGCTGGAGGAGGAGGTGGACCCTGGAGGCTATCAGCCCAGCTTGCCTGTTTGAGCTCAGCTCCCTCTCTTGTTGCTTCCTGCCAGCTGCCTTGGCTCAGGTTCTGGGGTTCTGAAATCCCTTCCCAGCCATGATGAAACTTCTCCTTGAAACTGTACACTGGAATAAATCCTTTCCTGCTTTTGTTCAGGTACTTTGTGCCAACAACAAGAAGGTGACTACAATAGTTGGGAAGAAGAAGGGACTTTCCAGGAGTGGGAGGTGGATAAGAGAGGTAGTGGGGGTGAATATAATGAAAATATATTATATGCATGTATAAATTTGTCAAAAATAAAAGAAAAAATAGAAGGCTGTTCAGATCATCAATTTCCACTTGAGTGAGCTTTGGTAAATTGGCTATGTCCAGGAACTTGTGCTTTTATTTAAGTTGGTAAATTTATCAGTGTATTTTTTGCAGTATTATCTTCTCATGACTTTTATATGAAATCTGTAGTTATGTTACCTCTCACAACATTCCTGATATTTATACCTTGCCTGCTGAGTTTAATTTGTAATCACTTTCCTTTTCCTAATTAGTTTAGCTAGTGGACAATTAACTTTATGAAACTTTCCCAAAAACATCTGAGTGTTGCTGACTTTCTCTGTTATCTACATTATTTGATTAAGGGATGAATGTTTTATTTTTCTATTTATACTTTGATTTTTATTTGTACATTTTTTTCTGTCTTGTGGGCATTAAAAGTTACTTATCTGGATAATTTTTCTAATTTAGAATAAAATCAAAGTGGAACTTTTGCTGCATCTCACATATGTGATTGGTTTTATAATCATCTCAAAAGACCTTTTAATTTACCTTGTGATTTCTTTCACAGAGATATTTTTATTTAGAAATTTATTTGGTTGCTAAACATAAGCATTTTTTTAGAGATCTTTGCCCATTGATTTTTTTCATGCATATTAATTTTCTTAAAATAGGTGTTTAAAATATTTTCTTAAATTTGATTTATCTATGAGCTTATTGTTTCTATGTATGTGTGTGTTTGTGGGTAAGTGCGTGTGCATGCCTTGTGTGTGCGTGTGTGTTTGTGTGTGTGTGTAGGTCAGAGGACAGCTTTCAGGTCCATCTTCTGCAGTCCCTCTCCTTTGAGGCAGGGTTTCCCTCCATCTTTCTCCTAATTTGAGCTTTCTGCTGTACTCACTGAGAAATTGGGGAAATTCTACCTCCAACCCTGTCTTGCTCTCAAAGTGCTGGGATTACAGAAACCTGTCATAGATTCTCGCCTCTTACATGGGATCTAATGATTGCCCTCAGGCACTCAGATTGGAGTGTGACATGTTTTATTCACGGAGCCCCTAAATAGGCTTTAGAAAGAGTCATATATGGCCAAAGGAAAACAGAATGAAAATTACAGAGTTCTCACATACTATTGTCACCCAACCACATATATTCCACCACCAACACTTAACCCTAATTGAGGTACTGTGTGTACTACATTCGAAGAACCAACATTGACATATTACTCACAAAGCCCATAATTTACATCGGGGTTCACACCTGATTTGCATTCTATACAAATATGCCTAATGACATGTAGCTACCTTTTATAGAATCATAAAGAAACATTTCCCTGCCCCCCCCTCCCGTGTGTTCTTCCTTCTCATCTCTCCCTCCTCTCACCATTGGGAAGACAATAATTGTTTTACTCTCTTCATATGATTCCAGAATCATGAATTAAGAGTCAGACAGCATGAAGCTTTCTTAGATCAATCTTCATTTTGTAATATGCATTTAAGGCTTCTCCATGATTTTGCATGGCTGGATTGCTAATTTCTCTCTTTACTTCTTGAAAAAAGATTCTATTGTCCGAATGAACTGAAGATTATCCAGTCACCTACCACAAGACATTTCAACTGAGTCTAAATATATATAATTTGGGTAAAGCTGCAGTGAAAATTGTCTGCAGAGTTTTGTGTAAAAACTTTTCCAGTTTACTTGGGTTGGTTTCAAAGAGCCCAGTTTCTGGTATGTCTGGTATAATAGGCTTAGTTTTGTAATAAATTGTCAAACTTCTTCTAAAGAGCACTTTTGCATTTCTGTCAGCATGAATGAAGGCTCCCACTGTTCCACATCTATTTCAAACTTAGTGTTGCCACCGTCTCAGAGTTTGGCTATAAGAAGAGATATGCAATATTTCTTCACTGACATGTGAGGTAAAGATCCTCCAATATGCCTTTTTATTTGCTGCATGTCTTTCCCGGCAGGGTATCTATTTAGATGATGTAGAAGGAAAGGCATAAATAAATAAAAACAAAAGTGGAGAAATATTTATAGAAGATATATTTATGTGAGAAAGGACTTTTATTCTACATATGTAAAGGCAAAATTCAGCAATAAAGAGCAATCTGATTTAAAATGGTAAATGTGAGCCTGAATAGACACCTTAGCAAAGAAGCCATGTGGAGGCCAGGTGAGCACACAGAAGGTGCTGTTTTGTACGTCATTAGGAAACAGTGAAGCTGAGAAAAAGGATTTATTTCAGGCTTCTCATTTTTTAGGGGAAGACTCATCAAGTGGAGAAATTCTCTAGCATAAGCAGGAAGCTGTTTCGTATCTGGGTCAAAGCAGACACTGGGCTAATAAGGCTCAAGGTCTGCCCCCAGTGACACATCTCCTCCAGCAAGCCTCCACCTTACAAAGGTTCTATCAGTTGGAGACCAAGTATTCAAAGAACATGAAACTTTGGTGGCGTTGCATTCAAACCACCAAGCACACATATGCATATACACTTGTGTACATACATGCAAAAATTAATAATAAACTAAAAAAGAAGAAATATGAATATGAAACTTGGTGATTCATAGGAAACCCAATTTCTTTTTAAATTGTCGAAGTTAGCATACATGTATGACATTAGGCTTTGTTCTTACTTATTACTCTGCCTGGACTACTGACCCCATCCCTCATGCCCTGATTTGCTGATCTCCTTTCCTTAAATTTGCCCTTTAGTCTTTCATACTGTATGCTTCCACTATCCTCTCTTTTCCCTCCCCTCACTCCTCTCTTATAATCTCATCTGCCCTGCTCATGGCTCTTTTTCTAGTTTTGTTATCTGCACACACGTACACACATGCCCACACACTTAAATCCAGATTCCCCCTTCTTCCTCCTACCCCTTCCTAGTGGTTGCCTTCCTACCCACAAATGCAGTCTTTTCCTGCTTTCTTATCATATGGCATGCATTCCATCACCCTCTTTTTTTCTCCCTCCCCCATTGCTTAGTCTCTTCCTCCTCCCTTCTCATGGTCTCTCTTTTAAGTTCACGACTCCATTCTAGGAAAAGATTTTGAGAGCTGGAAGGCATCTGATCTCATCCCTACATGACTCCCCACCTCACATGACTTGCCCTTGATTTTATTTAGAATTTACTTCCAATTTTATGCAGTCAAGGTTGAGTTTTAATTCTAATGAGACTTATATTAAGAAGCTGACAAAACAGAGTAAATTTTCTGTATCCCTCCATGAAGATGGGGGGGGGGGCGAGGAGAAGGTTCTTCACTGCTTACTAACTTTCAAGAAATGGTGCATATCATTCATTTGTCTTGTTAATGGATTGTAAACTCAAAGGAGACTTCAGCTGTCTTTTACGAGATCACACTCTGGAAATCATGAAACTTAGAGATGAGACAGAGTCCTGCATTCCAAACCAAGGGTATAAAATATGCTACTGTACCTAAAGGTCTTAAATGAGAAGAAAACATTGTGCTTTCCACATTTGAACTCTAATTTAGAACACTCCAGACCTTCTTTATGAGTCACAGAAGAAAGCAACTTTGTCTTTGTGTGCCAGGTCTTAGTCTCAGACATTTTCATGTATCAAGTCTTTCATCCTTGATACACAATACATGATAGTTTTATCCCTGATACATGATAGTGATAGCTCCGAGAGATAAATGTTGAACTCAGTTTTAGAATTAGCAGGTAACACACAGAAGTGGTACATTTCTCAGCTCAGATCACACAGTTGAAAAGTAGCTGGGCTCGAAAATGGAAAACTGTTTATGTGTCACTCAATGTAGTTATTTCTTGAACAATAAGATTTTGTGATCACTTTCAATCCTGAGAGAATGATTACATTACTTTATGGGTAAGCACAAAGAAGAACACATTGAAAAACCTTTTACACTGCCATATAGCTAACAAATGTCAGCGCCAGAATTCAAACCCAGGTCTGGTTGGTTCTCAAGCCCACCTTCTGTCCTCAGTGATAATTGCTTGTGCCCAGATAAACTGGAAGTCTTCAGGGAAGCTTCATGAGAAAGCTCATATTTAAGCCCTATCTAAAGAGCAACCTGGGCATGTTTGTCCAAATTTGGAAAGAGATAATTATGTGGAAGGAAAATTTCAGACGGGAAAGCTCAGGGACTGTGGAGAGGATTGTCACATGGTGTCCTCACAGATTGTCGATGTCTTCTGTATGTCACTAAATGAATGGTCAAACAATGTCACACCATCTCTTCTAGAGTTAGAAGGAGATTGTCCTTCTTGGACTGTGTGACTCTTGAATTTAAACTTCTTTGATCTACTTTAATCACTCAGACCCTCTGAATCTCAGTTTTCTCACCTGGGAAATGGATCACCACAGATCACCTGGGGGGAGAATGGTGCCTTTAGGGACTGCAAGAAGATACAATCAGTGCTTTGATTGCTGCTTAGTGACTTTATGTCTTTACCATTTCTCATATAACATTTAACCAGGCATTGAATATTTGGTAGAAACCAGGGATTAAAGAAATTCTTATTAGGTATATTGTCTAGCAGCATGTGCACACATGCACCCCCATCTCCTTACTTTCTAGAGATTTAGATTCCAGACAATTCATTCTTTTGGCACTAAAGGCAGGAAAACGAAAGAAATCTAAATAATTGAGCCCTTACTGCTAGGAAATGTATTTTCCACTTTATATTCAATATGGTTTAATTATACAAATCATATATAGCAAATATTATTCCCAACATTGTTAACATGAAAAAATATGAAACCGAAAAGTAGAGAACCTTTGTCAACTTGTTCTTGGTAGTTCAAGGATCCAGGATTTGAACTTATATCTGCCTGACTCAGAAGCAGGAGCCAACCCTTTCTGTACCTGAAACTAGAGAGGTGGGAGGCAGATATAAAAGGTTCTCCTTAAAATAGACCCCATTCCCCCTCCAGGTCCTGCTTGAGCACATCCCTGAGTTGATCTTGGAAAAGTCAGAGACTTTCCTTCTAAGGAGGACTGGTCATCCAGGGGGACCTTGGCATTGTTCCTCAGCATTCCATAGACTGTTTTCTACCCTGACCACATCCTGTCACCCGGCTTCCTTTCCTTTACTGATGTCTGGGTGGCGGAGTATAAACTGCCAGGCCTGGCATATTTGTACACCACTCATCTCTGTGCCTCATGGATGCTGGCACCAGCCCGAAGTATACTCCAGATGTGATGTTTCCCCACTGTCTCCTTTAAAGTAAAATTGGAAAGAAACAAAGCAAAATAAAAGGGCAGCTGAAGTTGGTTGTCCACACCCTCTCTCGCAGACACCTCGTGTTCCTGAGGCTGGGGTGTGAGTGATTTCCCTTTTCCTTTCTCCTTATCTCTTCCCTTTGGAGTGTGCCTGGAAACCTTGCCAAGGAAAAGTAGAAACAATGTCGGGGTGGCGCTCTACTTGAAGGAAATTGAGGCCTGGCATCCTGTCCTTCTCATAAATAAATAGTTAAATTTGTAAGAAGCCCTGCGTATTTAATCTTGTAACCCTCTCTCAGTGTGTCTGCTTATTGAAACAGCCAGTTCAATGTTCACACAGCCTCCGAGCTGACTCTCTGACTTTCACCTTTGAAGGGACGTATGTGGAAACATTCTTATCCTTCTAATACAGCATTTTGTAGTTCTTTCAAATTCTACCAGACAGCTAACACTATAGGCATCCATCAGGTTGAAGTTGGAATTGGGAAAAAAAATATCAGAGCAAATTAACTACCTGTAAATGAGATTTTATACAGATGGTTTTCTTGGAGTTTAATGATGTTTTTAAAAGATGTGAGCCAACCTTTAATAATTAACTGATTTCACATAAAAAATGACCTTTTGGTGCTGTGTTCAGTAGAAGGCATGGATGGCACACCAGGGATTCCAGCTGACAAAAATTAGTTGGGTCTGAACAAACACTTCTTCTGGAAGGCTGAACTCTCCTCCAGCTCAGACGCCTGATGTCAGATGTCTTGTGGAATTGAAGTTTTAGGGGAAAAAAGAAACAACTTAGCCCCAAAGACTAGGCTTGCAATCTTTCTCTATATGTCCATGAAAAAGGTTTTATTTTTTAAATTTTATTTAAATTTTTCTTTTGGTGAAAGCAGAGCAACATTAGTAGATGCACTGGGGGTAAAAATGAAGGAAGGGGCCCAGTGATCCCAAGTGTCTTAGTTGCACCAACCTGAGCATTACTCGTGAAGGGAGGGAGTGCCTGGGAAGGGCCAAGAAGAAAGCATCATTCAGCAGTCCTGGTCATCACTGCCTTGGCTCCATTCCTGCAAGGTGACTTTGCAAATTGTAACTTCGCTAATCACTCTCATTGCCTAGGGGGCACCGATTAGGTTCATACAAGATGATCTGCTCCAGGTACTTAGTTGGTAAAGAGATTTGTAAGCATGAAAGGCCTGAGTTCAGATCCCAAGCACCCACATAAAAGTCAGGTGTAGTGAAGGGCCTGCAATCTCAGCACTGGTGAGAGGGAGAATGGAGGATTCCTGGGTCTTGCTGGTGAGCTAGCCTAGCCCAATTAGAGAGCTCCAGGTTTAGATCCCATCTTGAAAATAAGGGGGCAAGTAGTTGGAGAAGACAGCTGATGATTTCAACCTCTGGTTTTCACATGCATCTACATGCATTCACATCCATACTAACATACATATACACTTGCTGATCACACACATGCACCTGTAGCCTTATCTTGAGGTGGGCTGCAAGATGACCTCCTCTGCTTATTAGGCCTTGATATTCCTGAAATCCAAGGTGACTACAATTTAAGATAGTAATTCTTTGTACCTTCCTGCTTAAAAGGAAAATAGATAAATTAGGCATTATAGGTTTATAGATAGCTACTTCTTAAATGTTTAACATACATATAAACAGAGTCAAGCAAATGACTCAAAGAAAAGGAGACAGACACAGAAGTATTTGGTTACCTGAGAGACTGTTGCAGTCAGTCACATGCCATTGGGATGAGTCTTCAAACCAGGCACAATTTGGGGGAGGAAAGTATTTATTGAAACTACAGATTGAGGGGAAGTTCTGTAACAGCGAAAGAGGCTGGCCCTCTTTCACAGGTCTAAGCAGAGAGAAAAACCCATCACCTATACTACACACACAGAACAGGGAACAGGCAGGACAAGCAGAGAATTTCTTCCCTTTTATGTAGCCTTAGGGTGGGGTCTTACAACCCTTCCCCAGGCTTAATGGCTTCCTGAGTCTCTGGAATTTCCTTCCTACACTGCCTGCACAGAAAAGGATGTTTAGTTCTAGCTTCTTTACATCCTGCATCCTAAGAGAGGCTGCCTTCCTGTAAACATCCTCAGAGACCTACCCAAGATAATTAAAAAGATCAAGTTGACAACAAAACCTAACCATCGCAGAGCCCCAGTGAGAAGCTAATTCTACATATATGCCTGGATAATCATCTCTTCTGACTTCCTGGGGCTTGAAGAGATGTTAGCAGTCATCTCCTTGTTGCTGGGATGAATGTCCAAACAGACAGAGTTTATGGGTTTATTGCACACTTACGTAGTCCAAGGGAACACCAACAAGGGTGGAAGAAGCTGCTTATTTCTGTACATCCAAACAGAGAGAGAAAACTGCAACAAGACAGACAGCACCACCAGAGCTCACAGTGCTCTCTACACCTGATGGCCTGAACTGGATCCACCCCCAGTGACATGCCCCCTCCTGCAGCATGCTGGAGACTTAAGCATGAAGTTAACCTCCATGGACTGATCCTGTATGATCACTGAGGAGGTCCCCCAGTGGCTTGAGGACAGGGTGGAGGGAAATGGGGGTACTACCACAAGATTTTGTAATACAATGTATCTAATTATTGAAAATAAAGATACTTAAAAATCCAAAAATAAATAAAATAAGAGTTTATTAGACAATAACAACCCTGACGCTGTGGGGAACCTATATTCAAACTACCACAGAGACTATCTTGGTGAAGTCCTTGACTGACTTACAGAATTTAATGAGGATCAGCTTTATTCATGAAGATAGAAACGATCGAATAGTAACTTCCAATGACAAAGTCACAGCTTTCTAGAACGATGTCCCATATTCATGGTCAATTTTCTAAAAGGTGGGAAAAGCATGTGTCAAAGGGTCAGAAAGCTTAGGATGGATTTATTCTTTTGCTTCCCAATATTTGGGTTTGTAGCTTATAGTTGAAGCAAGATTCATTTGGTATTTTTTGAAAAAACAAATTGATAGCCAAGTTGATGTCATTCCAAGTATGATGGGAAGTTTTGAACACGTTAGTTGATTGGAAGTGGTGGTCTCAATATAATAGCTGTCGTTTCTGTGAGGTACATTAACTTCCATGGGGAAGGCAGACCAAAAATGAAAGCAGGAAGATATGATCTCAGCTGTGGAGGGAGTTTCACAAGTGGAGCTGATAATGAGATGGTCCAATTAGAAATACATGTTGGAGACGGGACAGGAAGAGTGTGCTGGTGGATGAGATGTGGAGTGTGAGTGAGGAGCTTCCAAGCCCACTTTCTGGAGTCAAGTAACAGTTTGAGAAGGTGCTATGGACCAAGGTAAGAACAGTGAAAGGAAACTGGGCTGAGCAAGTGGAAACAGGGATCTTTTGTTTGTGCGAACACGACATGTCTCATTGGACAATTGTCAGAGTAGGAATTCTAACAGATGACTGGATATGTGAGTCTAGACTTTCTGGAAGAGTTCAGAAGTGTGAATTTAATAGTCTTTAGAACATTGGTATAGTGAAGGCAAAGAGCTTGGATAACAGCATAAAGACATAAACATAGTTGTACCAACCAAAACTGAAAGATTTAGGAAGATGAGAGATCTTACCAAGCAAGGGAGAAAGAGAAGGAAGAAACAAGCAGAGAATTAGGAAAAAAAAAAAAACAAAGTACAATTATCTAGCCTGTCAGAAGCAAGTCCGATTCGCATAGGAAAAGTCAGCAATTGTGTCAAATGTGACTGAAAGTTTAAGTAACATGATTGGCCTAGAGAGATGGCTCAGCGGTTAAGGCACTTGCCTCCAGTGCCTAAGGCCCCGGGGTTCAATTCCCCAGGAGGACCCACATAAGCCAGACCCACAAGATGGGATGGTGGCTCTGGTGCATTCTCTCTCTCTCTCTCTCTCTCTCTCTCTCTCTCTCTCTCTCTGCTTGAACAATAAATAAATAAAATATTAAAAAAAAAAGAAACATGATCACTGACAATCCAGCCTAAGATCTGGCAAAACAGCTTTTTGGAAACTGCCATTATCTTTAAACATCTTTGGGCTGAGCACTCATGATGGGTTTTAAACGGGTGACTATTGCCCTTAAATCTGCACACCCTTCTCATCATGGTTTCTCATGAATTTTTGCCCTCCTCCAACCACTTTGTCCAAGAACTCCTTCTGGATTCTTTTGAAGCGAATTTTGAATTTAGCATACAAAGTAATAGGTTTCATGATGACCTTTTCATACAGATGTGCCACTGTGTTGTGGGTTTTTTTTTTTTTTACTGCTTCTCCCACTGACCTTTCAATTTCCCAAGACTCCCTTTTGCTGGTCCCCCTCCTTCCCTCCAGTTTTCAACCCTTCTGCTTTCACATCACATGTAACATGTATACCATTACCTCTATCTTTCCTCTTTGAACCCTTCCCTTTGCTCTCTTACTCACCCATTGTGGTGCCCTTTCTAGTTTCATTATCTACACACATATGTGCATGCACACACACACAAATTAAATTAAATCCAGATTCTATATAATAATAATTAATAATAATGATGCTTATCTTTAAGTCTTTCAGAGTCTGGCTTATTTCTCTTAACAGTGATTATCAGTTCTGTTCATTTTCCTGCAAAATACCACAATTTCATTTTCTTTTCTGACTGAATAGAATTCCATTGTGTGTCTGTCCATATTCTTTATCTGCTGATGAACTTCCAGATTGGCTGGATTTCTTAGCTATTGCAAGTGGATTTCCTAATTTTTTTCCCTCTTATTCTCTAGTTTAGTGTATGTTTCTACCAAAACTTGTCTTTCAGCTCAACTAAAAAATGACTTCTTTTTGGCACTTTTCATAGATCAATACAAGGCAATTTGATCTTACTCCCCCAACACCCACTTTCTTCCCCCTCCCATCCCATGAAAATCCTCCATCTTCCCATTAGCTTCTCATCCTATTTCATGCCTTGTTTATTTCTATCCTGACCCATCAATTTAAATTAGAGTCTCTTGCTTAAGCATGGGTGGGAGACTCAACTTTTTAAAGTGGGAGAGTTTGTTGGCAAGAGGAAGCAAGGGGATGGATTAGCTTCGCTTTCAGACTGTAAGCCAATCCCCTCCAACCATCTATCTTAGATCTGAAGGATTATGTAAGAGGGTGTGCACATCCTTCGACAATCTCGGGTAGGCTTTTGACAGCTTAGAAGGAAGACGACATACCTTGAGGGGAAGGAAAAGTGTCTAGGGGATTTACTTCTCTTGTGGCCACAAGTTAAAGAAAACTTCAACAACACTAGATTAAACCCCAGAAGTTCCTGTTGCTTTCAGTGGAATCTGAAAGATGAAAGACTGCATTTCCCTGTGGGTTATTCACCTGCTGGTGAGAAAGACAGACTCGAAGCAACTGAATCCTTAAGGTGGCTTATGGCTTTGGAACACAGAGGGCTCCAAATGCCTGCTTGGTGCCACTGGGCCTACTCTCCTGTGCTCCGAGTCACATTTTTCTTAAGATTTTCTCCCTGGACTTAACATTTGGGATTCTATAATTTTAGAACCCCTCGAAGTGCTGTTATATTACGATTTAAGTCCATCGTTTCACATACTACTTTCCTCAGCATGCTAAGTACCACGAGGAATTTAAGAACAGAAGCCACAATCATTATCTTTCAACTTTATAGGCAAAACTGGACAGCAAGGAAGACAGAAGGTAGCAAACAAAAGAGTAAATAGCCTAAATTTAAGATGGCAAATATATTGTCTTCTTGCATGAAAGAATGAAATGGGATTCACAGAATCCAACTTTGACAGCCAAATTAGGGAATTAAGAACCACACCTAGGTTCAATAAGAGGAAGTTATATATTTGATTAGAGACATCATATCTTACACAAAATGTAGAAATGGCATTTTCCTTTGTAATTGTCTATCTTCTATAAGGACTTTAAGGAGAGAGAGAGAGAATAGGAGGGAGGGAGGGAGAGAGAAAGAAGCAGTAAAAGAAAGAAAAGAATGAAAGAAAGAGAAAAAGAAAGTGTTATAGTCAGCTTTCTCATTGCTGCCAAGAGAACCTGACTGATTGCAGCTTGTGGAAGGATTGGCTTTATTTTGGCTTCTAGACTGGAGGGGAAGCTCCAAGATGGCAGGGGAAATGATGCTCCGTGATAGGCAGGGAGAAGAAACATGATCCAGTCCCTGATTCCATTGTCAGTGGCTGACTGTTCATCACACAAACTTTTTTCCCAACTACAGGAGACCTGTTGCTGTCTAGAGCCTGTTCAGAAAGATGGCTTTCCTCTGCATCCTTTATGTTCCTACAGGGTGTTGTCATCAACCTTCTCATTGCTGTGACAAAGAACCCAACCAAAAGGCAGCTTTTGTAGGAATGGGTTTATTTTGGCTTATGGACTTGAAGGGAAACTCTGTGATGGCAGGGAAAATGATGGCATGAGCAGAGGGGTGGACATCATCTCCACCACAGCATTGCAAACAGCGGCAGGAAAGTGTGCCGCACACTGGCAAGGGGAATCTGGCTTATAACCTCCATAAGCCCACCCCCAACAACACAGCTCCAACAAGTTTCCAATTCCAAAATTGCCATTAGCTGGGTAGCAAGCATTCAGAACACATTAAGTTTATGGGGGACACCTGAGTCACACCACCACAGGGAGGAAGGAAGGAAGGAAAGAAGGAAGGAAGGAAGGAAAGGAAAAGAAAAGAAAGAAAGAGAAAGAAAGAAAGAAAGAAAGAATAGTAGACAGCAGGATCCCAGGACCTTTGTGTCCTTTGGCAAGTAAGGTTTTACTAAGAACAGAGCCGTATGAATGACATCCCAGACGAGAACAGGAACAGCAAGCAATATGTAAGTGATGTGTGATACCACGCCTTCATTAAGCTAGCCCTTAGCATCTGTGAGTTCTGAGCTCTGGCCCCAGCTCTGCCAGTCATCAGCTGTGATTCCCAATATGCTCCACTTCTTTCTTTCATCAATGACAAATTCATCCTGATACAATGTTGTTATTCATAACATGAGAAGGTAACATGATGCTGTTTCATGTTCCCCAATAAATATTCAATGAAATTCTATGTTCATGAGAGGTAAATATTGTATCTTAAAAAGTATTTTATGATCATATGAGCATGGTAAATACCAAGCAACAAAATCAGACTGTAAAATTTAGTTCATTTCAGAACCTTAAATATGTTAGCAACATAAATTTTGTTGGAGGAATAGTATATGCAAGAATATCCTACTTCTTTGACCACAGAATCATATGTATTTATATAGGGTACCATGACAGACTGTGGAGCGGCATTGCTGATCTTAATAAATATTTTCCTAAAAGGCACTAAAGGGTCCTGAAAGGAGGAAAATGCATACAGAACATGGATGGGGATTAAGGGCCACCACCTGCTTCCTCTGTGGTCTTAATAAGAATGACCAATAATTTTTTCTGGGGGTGTGTATTTTCTCAAGACAAGGGTATTATTATATAACCTTGGCTGGCCTGGAATTCACTCTGCAGTCCAGGCAGACCTCAAACTTATGATTCTTCTGCTTCACAAGTGTTGGGATCACAGCATGTACCAGCACATCTTACAACTAGTGACTTGGAATCCCAATGTCCTCATCTCTACAGCAGGGATAACAAGAACTGTGGGATGCCTTGTTCTTAGGATATTTGGAAACAGAGAATCCATGACCAAATAGCTCAATTCCTGATACTAAGTAGATTCTTTTTTTTTCTATATTCAGTAAATATCTTATATTTCTCATTGATGTTATATAGCCCATTCATTAATATATTTATTTGGGCATATGTGCCTCACCATGTCTCTCTTTTGCTTCCTTCTGACTGACTACAATTTTATGATTTAGCAGGTGTCCTGGAAGGATCCCTCTTCTGTCTGTAGCCCTTGGGGTGGTAAATAGTCATAGGCTAATTTCAAGGAGAATATAGAACTTATAAGGATATGTTGTCAAATTTTATATGTGAAAAGATGACTTTTCCGTTTCACACCAAAGACAAGATTGATGTGGAAAGGCAAAGGGAAATTTGCGAATCACAGTGTGACCTGACACAAACTGAAGTTTGCACCAGAAATGCAAGTCCTTACCACAGACTTTCATCTTTTTAAAAATAACACTGAAAAGAAAGATCTGGAACTCAGAATGCAAAAGAACAAATATGCCACACTAACTGGTCATGAAATATGACACTTTCTCACAACCTTTTCCATGTCAACTTCTTACCCATAGTACCTTTCTTCAGAAAGAACTCTGGACTGTTTGGTAGAGGGTTGGCTGGTATTAGTTGGGGGAAACAGCTAACAGAATGGCATCTTATATCTAGTTATTTATATCTACATTCCTTATCTCTACTTATAAAAAGTATCCCATCAAAGGAGATAGATCATTACTAAGTATCAATGAAAATTGCTTCCTTTGTGGTTGGACAGACACAAAAATAAGAATCCGCCCCCCTGAGACAGGTAGATTAGGCAGAGTAGACAGGCTACCATGAAATCTTTTTTTCTTTTTATTTTGATGAATTCCTACTTAATAAATAGAAAGGGTAAAGGGTGTCAAAAGAGTTAATTCTTTTGCCTCACAGTCCTTATCCCATCCATTTACAAAGATCTTTCCCCCATGCCAAAAGCTGGAAAGGAAGTGAAATCTCCAATTTCTCATCTTTGTTTAAAGAGTAGAGTTTGTTTGCTATCATCTCATGTCCAAGTTGAGAGGTGGTCTCTGAGATGATTACCTGGGTAGGTTTCTTTCAAAGTGAGGACAGAGATCAACACGAGTTCAGACAGATACTGACATGCCAAGCTGGGGTGGACTTTCTCTCCTCTGCTGTCAGTAGCTTTGATGATGTGCCAGGTGGAGCTGTCTGGAGCTGCTTCGATGACATCAGACACACACTGCCTGGCATCAGCAGCCCAGCATTCCTGGGCAAGCTCAGGGTCATCTTGAGGGATCATCTGAAAAATGCCTTTTGTGTGTTTTGGGAACTTTATTAAGAATTGTTGGCCAAATAGTTATCTTTTAGCTGAAGTGAATAGCTATATCCCAATCCTTTCCTTTCCTTTTGTTTTTTTCTTTGCACAACCCTGGGTCCTCCAAGCTAAGGACCAAGGCCAACACTTGTACTTTTTATAGAGTTTTGTGGGATTTTATATGTTTCATTGACTATGGACCCAAGAAGCATTGGCTCTGGGCTAGAATTGCTTATAACCTCTACTCTGGCATCAGCTCTCTTCATTATTACACACAAATGCCTTCTAATTTCTCAGCTCATATTTTCTGAATTGAACATTTAGGTAATGAAAACTAAAAAAGCTTCTCGAGAAATCACATTGTCCAACTGCCTTCACTTGACAAGAGAGAAAATGGGCATTGCCTTGTGGGCTCTTGCTGGCATGCAAGGATGCTCATGGTAAATTTTTGCCATTCAGCACTCAGCTCCCATTTTGGTACTGATATCCTCGTATTTCCTTCCTTTTCTACTGGGGGTGAACATATGGCTTATATTTGCCCAATCTGCATGTTTTCTGTTCTATAATTCCTCAGACTTAGAGACAGCTTAAAATGGTGGGTCATAACTGTAGCCAGGCTAATCAAAGCCAGTGAAGTGTGATCAGAAGCCTTTTCAGTGAGGATGGTTGGAAAATGAGACATACATTTTCTACTGGAGTGGTTGGAGTAATGGTGAAATAAATGAAGGCCATGATTCACTCATGAGAGAAAGCACTCCTTGAAAATGGAGCAAAAAATCAAGTGAGAAAGAATGTTATGAGCAGAAGATTGGGCCCTTTAAATATAAATTGAGCCCCTGGATCCAACTAAAGTGGAATGTTGGAGCCAGACTGCACTGGTTTCCACCAGAACTCTATCATAACAAACTACAGGACCTTTGTGGGCAAGTCATTAGGCTCTAGTGTGCCTCTGTCACCTCACTGAGATTAGGGGAAATAATGAATGCAAATCCATCAAATTAGGTTGCTGGGATAAACAAATGATTTCATTCATAGGTAGGTAGACAAATGAGCAATTAGCTGTATTATTACTGAACTTTGGAGTTAGGTGAGCCATGAATTCCAGCTTTTCTTACATCAGTTTGATCTATGACTTAATTGATCAATCCTCAGGTTAGAATCTATAAACTGTCTTCTGATTCCCATTTCAGACAAATTAACTCCTCATCACCACAACCATGCCAAAAAACAAACAGCACTGGGTAGTACTGAATAGCTACACTTGCTGTGAGTTGGTTGAATTACTGTCAAGTGATGTGAAAGGTTATTCAGTACCAGGAATTGATTTTGTAAGGGGTAATGGTAATTTTTTTTTTGAATAGGGAAATCCACCCTTCCTTCCTTTCTTCTTTTAATCCTTCCTTTTCTCTCTTGCTCTTTCTTTCTTTAATTCCTTCTCTCTTTTTTGATACACATAAAATGACAGAAGAATTCATGGTATAATGTCTATAATTTATTTTGAGATAATTTAGTAAAATCCATAAAATAAGACCAAACAAATATAACAAAATGTTAGCAATGGCTGTCCAAGTGAATAATGAATAATTGAGTGCTCATTGTAAAATTCTCAGGTTTCTTGTATGTTTGAAGAATTTTACAAGGTACATTTTTATTACCATTGCAGGCTTAATTGTATGTCTTCCCCACTTCAATGGAGGCACCATAAGAGCAAAGAAAATGTCTATCCTGCTTCCTGTTGCATTCCCACTGGCTATAGACTCTTGCCTGCTCAATAAATACATAATTAAAGGTGAGCAGGCTAAGCCTTGTCAGTTGAGAAGGAAGTTGGGGGGGGGCTTTGGGCCAGAAGCAGTAGAATATGTGGGTGCTGCCAGCTCCACCCTCCACCTGTCTTCCCCGGGCCATCTTGTTTTGTTTCACCTGCAGGCAGTTAGGCTCCTCACTTTAGGGGTGTCCTTATGAGCACTAAGTCTCTGCAAGAGCTTCTTTGCAATACTGGGAAATCCATGCTTTCTGAGGGTAGCCCTGAGCCAATGATGAAGGAAGAAAGAGGATGGATATTTAGGTTCTCTGTCCCTGAGGTGGACTACTGAGGATTGTTCATATTGTCACTCAGAAGTTCAAATGTAATTGAGCTCAAATTACCCATAGCAGCATGGTGCTCATGAACACACATCCTTTGCTTTACTTCCTTTCCTTCCCTAACACTTGCGCTGCCTTACCAAAATTTCCTAGTGTTGCTTTCACAATGATCCTTGTCTGAGATAAAACTTCCAGGGATGACCTCACATGCAAAGGTAAAGATGAAATATGATAAAAGTCACCAGCAGTTGTCATGGAGCTTGGATAGGGAGATTGGATGAGAAAACTTCTGGATACACTGTAAAGATCCTGTGTATCTTTTGCTGTAGATGTTTAAGAGAGGCATTTCTCTGTGGGGTCTATGTCTGCCTGACCAGATCATTCACTTGCCTTCACTGGACATCAATAAATCTCTGTCCTCAGCCTGAGTGCAACCTTTTAGAATAAAATCTCTTATCGACTCCATGCTCAAGCCCCTTCTGTCTTCTTTGTGGAGATATTTATTGGTCCTAGTGTTTGAATCGCCAGCCAAAAATTCTTTTCCTCTCTGCATGGTGACTTTGAAGTACAGTAAAGACAAATGCTTGTTCCTGAAAGCCAAACCTACATTCCATCCTGGCTTCTTCAAATGCTCTTGGATGAAAAGAGACATTCCTTTCTCCAGCAATCTTTATGCATTTGTATTATAAGATATGTTTTGTGAAATCCATTAATATAGAAGTATGTGTATAAAACTACTAAGGTGTAACCAACCAAAAATATTTCTCATGAAATAAAGCACAAAACTAGAAAAGAATATAGTGTCTTGGCTACTTGTTAACAGTGGAATGCTCAGCCAGAATTGCGAGGGACTCATACACTAATATCTCTAGAATCAGTAGGAAAGATGAAAAATCAAAGATCTTCATGTGATCTCTGTTTGTTTTAACTGTCTTTTTTTTCTGCCCTCTCCTACAACACACCAGTGCTACACGACCTACAACACACTACTTAATACATGCCCTCCAACACACCACTCCATCACAACTTATAACACACCACTGTTACACAACCTACAACAACTCAGCTCTTATTTCCCCAGGCAAGTGATAAATGTGGTGCTAATAAGAGAATGACATTAAAAGAATGAATGAATCCACAAATAGACACTTATCTTCTCTCCGATTTCCCATTTCCAAAGGCTTCTCCTGAATTGCTGTGGCAAGTCTAGTCACCTGGGTGTGAACACATAGTTAATTTCAAGGTATGTTGCTTAGCCTTTTTTTAGAGCTCTCCCTAAATCCTCCTGGTTGTATATTTAAAAGCCTTACTGGATCTTCCTGCATCCTGCATCCTATCCCTTGACAGCCTCAGCTCCTATCTCTTTTATGCTAGAGACAATGTGAGTGGCTTACATGGAGGCTGTCTTCTCCTGTCTTAGCTATCGGCATCTAGCTTTAAGTCTGTAGTAGTCCCCGGGTGATTTCTACTTTGTCTCTTCCTACATAAGCACACCTGTACTTCTCTGTTCAGTACCATGAATCCTGTACCTCATCTTCACAAGTCCTAGGTGTTCCCTCAATTTTCCTACTACCATGCCTTTATTAAAGCTGCCTCTTGTGAACTACCTTCTCAAATATATTTTTATTAGTCCTATATGATCATCAGATGGGGTTCAAGTTTTGTCAATTGTAAATAATCTCAAATTTCTTCTTATTTTTTTTTTTGGTACCATACATAGCACATGGTTTCTTTATAATAAAATTTATAATCTTATTTCAGAATGCTTTTTAAATCTGTCTTTTCCTCATTTGCTAGTGAACATTTATAAGGCAGTGATCATCTTATTCATTTTAAATATCACCCATTAGCCTTAATAGTTAAGCAGGGGCACAATAAATAAAATACTCAAATACATTAATGGGTTAAGGTAATGGTTGACTTTTATAAATGTGAATGGGAATAAAATAATAATGAGCTTATAATCATTGCATATCTCTCTTTTGAAAAGCAACAACCAAAATAAAAAAAAATAATCCTTTTCCAGTCACCTTTCCTGTAATTACTGTAGCAAGCAAGTTCTGATAGGACTCAGTGACTCTACCTCCTGTGTGTAGATAACCCTCTCTAATCTCACAACTCACTCCTAGCAAATTAACTATGGTAGAAATTGTGGGATGGCACTTCCATGAGTGTTATCTTTGGTTGTGGGGTGGGTATAGAGCACTCTCATTTGTCCCCTTGCTAACTGACTTCCATGTTGTGAGATGGTCTGTGTAGAGACTCACAAAGTAAGGAGCTACAGAAGCTTCCAATTGACACCTTGGAAGGAAATAAGGTCTCCGTCTAATAGCTGGTGAGAATGCCAATTCAACCAACATGCATGTATGTAAGTCAAGCAGCCAATCCTTCCCAGGTGATCTGAGTGAGATAGCTGCAGTCTTGTCAGAGACTCAATGGCAGAGTATGCAGCTAAGCTGTACTCAGATTCTTGGCATAAAGAACTGGGATGATGGGTTTGTTTTGGAGTAATAAGAATAAGAATAAGGAGAAATTGGAGAAGGAGGAAGAGGATGAAGAGAAGGAGGAGGAGGAGGAGGAGGAGAAGAAGAAGAAGAAGAAGAAGAAGAAGAAGAAGAAGAAGAAGAAGAAGAAGAAGAAGAAGAAGAAGAAAGAAGAAGAGAAGAGCATTTTGATAACCTACATATCAACTTTTCAAAACTCTTAATATCGTATCATATCCAAGCTACCAGCCACATTCTTCTTTATTGGTCAGTGGACAGTGGATATGTTTCTAAGTTTCCTTTTTACTTAAGTCTGTCTATTTCAGGGATCTGTGTAAAGTTTATGAATGCCTAGTAACATAGTTTCCAAGTTTATCTTCTCAAAAGAAAGCCCAGTGCTTAGCACTAGATCCGTCATCTCTACCCTCTCTCTGTCATTGCAGAGGAGGTGGTAGCAGGGATATGAGTGCTATTCTCACTGCTAATCAGAGAAACTGCTCTGTGCTGAGGCCAGTAAACTTTAAGGAGACTCAAATTTCATCAAAGCTGAAAACAAGAGCCCATTGAGAGCTCAACACTAAAAGGGATGCATCTCTCTCAATCCTGCCAAGACTCAAGAAGCACTGTGGAAGAGGGGGAGGGAAGAATGAAAGGACCATGGGGTGGGCACTTTGGGGAGTACTTTGAGGAACATGAACTGATAGGTCCATTCATGAAGTCACAGTCACCATCACTGTCCTTACACAGCCTCCACAACCCAGAGCCTATCAACAATTTGGTACATAGGTCATAGGAGGACAAAAAGAATGCTCCATCCATACAGAAGAAGGACTAGTTGAACAGAGGAGGGTGGTCAGTGGAAGAGGGGAAGGGGAGAAAAAGGGGGTAATAGGAAGAGAATATGACTAAATGATAGTATGGCCTCACTTCCTGTTTGTCCTTCGCTTCCTGATGGTAGGTACAATATGACCAGCTAGCTTCCTGATCCCAGGGATATCCTGTCCCCACCATGATGGAATGTAGCTCCTAGAACTGTAAGTCTAAATAAACCCTTTACTTTCTTAAGTAGCTCTTTCAGGTATTTTAGTCATGGCAGTGACGAAAGTAGCTAATTAAGAGAGTAGTATTCGGACATAACTGAGAAATTCATTCTAATGACGTGGAAACATTTCATTCAAAAACAGCTCCTGAAAATGTGACTGATTACTGCTCCAAACTCAAGATGCATGTTGGAACTGTCATGGATTCTTTAAACAAGTGCCTAATAATTCATTCAACGTTTTCATTCATTCATGCTGGATGTACTGGGTCTCATACACTTTTGATCCTTTCTCTCTACTGCTGGCCACCCATTTTCTTGTATCTCCCGACTTTCAAGTCCTTGTTCACCATTTTTGAAAGTTAAATTCAGCTGACAAACTGGTGGCCACTGGGAAAATGAAGAGTATTTATAGCCTAATTTTACATGTGGCTGCGATTTTCATAAGGATTTTTATTAAATCCATAAATCAACTTCAGGTGTGTACCCCCCTCCTAGCAATAATTATGGCTTCCAATTGGTAAATTTAGAATGTCTTTCTCTTTGTCTGTATCTTTCTCTCTTTTTATCTGTAGTATTTCATGGTTTTATGAATTTTATTAATTTATTTGCCTCTCTCTAACCTCTCTCTCTCTCTCTCTCACTCTGTGTGTGTGTGTGTGTGTGTGTGTGTGTGTGTGTGTGTGTGATGCCTGGGCCTCTTGCCTTTGCAAACAAATACCAGATGGTTGTGCTACCTTTTTTGTCTGGTTTACGTAGGTAGCTAGGGAACTGTACCTGGGCAGACAGGGTTTGCAAGATGGTGCCTTTAACCACCGACTGTCTCCCCCATACTAGATTTCATGATTTTAGTGTGTGCAAGACTTGCATTTCTTTTGTGAAATTTATTTATACACATTTTGTTCTTTTTGAGGCTATTACCAATCAAATTGTTTTCTGAAGTTCATTTTTGTATTATTGGTTATTAATATATAAAATATAATTTATTTTAATATAATTCTTTACTATGAAACCTGACTGAACACATTTGCTACTTACAACAATTTTAGTAGATTATTTAATCTGAAAATAGATTTTTTTGAAAATAGATTTTTAAAAGAAAGTTTAAAATTTATTTTTATTACCATACAAATATCAGGTTTTTTTTTCTTTTACCATATCTTTATTAAAGTTTGGTTTTTACTCATGCATTTTTATTATCCATAATGAGTTACAACATTTAGTGGGCAAACAATGAGTTGTTATCCCCAATTCCCCACTGCCCTCCCCTCCCCCCTCCACTGGCTAACCTCCTCCATGGGTCGTCTGGATCAGTCCTTGTGACAGGGGACCATGGATAGCCTAATATTCAGCCAGCTTCTCCTGGCCATGCCTCTGTAGTCTCCCCCACCACGGCTCTCACAATCTTTCCACCCCCTCTTCGCATAGTTCCCTGAGTTGTGGTGGATGAGCATTAAGGCTGCTTTAAGGTTGTGAGCTTAGGGGTCTTTGTGTCGAAAATCGTTGGTTTCTGTCTCGATGGCTTATTCTGTGTTGATTTATGATACTGTTTTTAAGTTTTTCTCCTCCCTTGAGCCCCTGTGCGTTTCCTCCACCATTGCATCTTGTTTTGATAGTACATGATTCCTTTTGTTTTTCCCCTTCTCATGACTCTTTTTTCCCATATTGTGGTCTATCTTGAGTCATGGTCTGTGCTCACTTTCACATCCTTTTATTTAATTTATATACAAAAATTAAAAATTAGGGTCTGCATATGAGGGAGAACATGCATATTTTTTTCTTTCCAGACCCAAGTTACCTCAATTACTATAATATTTTTCCAATTCTATAAATAGAGGTAGATTTTAAAAAAATATATTCTTTTTTATCCTCCCTTATCTGTTCAAGGATTTCTAAGTTAAGCCTCCAGTAAAATTGTGATGTGAATCAAAAGGATATAATCTTTTTTTTTTTAAAAAAATATTTTATTTATTCATTTTCAAGCAAAGAGAGAGAGAGAGAGCGAGAGCGAGAGAGAGAGAGAGCACACCAGGGCCACCAACTTGTGGGTCTGGCTTATGTGGGACCTGGGGAATTGAACCCAGGGCCTTAGGCACTGGAGGCAAGTGCCTTAACCGCTGAGCCATCTCTCCAGCCCAAAAGGATATAATCTTGTTTTACATTTTATATTACAAAGAAGAGAGCCAGCCCTGTCTGTTTTTGTTTTCCTTGAGTGTCATGCACAGAATCCAGGACCTTGCTAGCAAAGCATCACAAGAATTATAGCATTTTTCAATCAAAATTTTCGTTGCTTCACTTCCCTGCTACTCCCCCCACATTTCCCTTACCTCCTCGTGCCCTCCCCCTACCACAAATAGATGATTTTTATCAGGTTGAAAAAGATCTATTCTAGTGTGGTGAATGAGTACTTATCATAAAAGGGAGTGGTTCTTGTGAAATGATAATTCAATGCCTAGTTTGATGGTGTGTGTTTTCATCTTTTGTTCTGTTAAGGTAATGGATTGCACTGACTGATGTACACGTGTAAATCATCTTTGCTTTCTTAGGATCCACCCCACTTTTACAGTGACACACAATTTTTCATGTGCTATTGCTTTGCTAGTAAAATGCAGAAGGTTTTCTCATGAACTTTCATAAGGAATATTGGATTAAAGTTTTTTTTTCCTTTGTAATATCTTTAGTTTTGGTACCAGCATAGTGCCATTGTGATAGAAGAAGTTAGAAAGCTATTTTTTTCTCTGGAGGTGTATATGAAGAATTGGTATCAGGTCAATTAACATTGACTATTCTGAAGATCAGGAAGAAAAGAGAAAGAATAATGACAGAGTCTCAGAGCCCTGGGAGACACCATCAATGCACAAATACATGCAGCCCCGTTACCACTGCATTTTCACCCTAGAGTAATTAATAGAGGTGCAAAGCACATATAGAAAATGGGCACTTTCTTTCACTTCCATTTCTACAACTTCCTCTTCAAATCCACCAGGTAATCTTTGCCAGTTTTATGTTGCCTGCCTATCTCCCATGGGGACTGAGCTTGCAACCTCTAAATTCGAATATCAGAGATAAGAAAAGGATAAGATCCAAACACAGAAAGGATGAGAACCAAAGAACAAGAGGTCAAATGTTCATGGAGAGATGGAGGAAAGCGAGGAGGGGTTTAGCTAGGAATTCCCTGTGGAGAGGCAATAGGAAATACATCTGAAAACAACCCTAGCTAGAGTATATTATATGAACATTCAGAACTTTCCATGTGCAGCACAAAGCAGAAATGCCAAGTGTCTTACACGATGCCCAGCATATCATGTACATGGACATTATCATTATTACCATAAATAAGCAGATATTAATGCTTAGAGCCATACAGTTTCCTTGTGCTTAGTAACAAAATTAGAACCAGAAGCCATGTATCATTGTTGACAAAGAGACAGACTACCTGTCACAACCAACACACATGATATGCAGGACAATACTAGCACTTTGATACAATATGACTGAATTCTGTCACCCATGGTCTACTCACCCTGTGGTCAGATTTCATGGTTCTCATAGGTGCTCATAGCAGAGGGAGACCATGAAAGGGAAGTTGAAAGGTTTTGCAGGTTGAAGCTGTTCACCTGCAGCACCCAGTTGCTGTGTGAGCCAAGGGACCTTTCTGTTTCAGAAGGTATGACTGCCTGGGGTCATCCAAGAGCTCCTTATAAACAAGACACATCCCTGAATTTTAACATACCAGTAGATAGGCTAGGTTGTAGATAAGGCTGAGGGCCATGGGATCCAGCAGTTTCCACATGAAAGCCAAACTTCCTCTCAGGCTACCCCCAATAGCTCCACAAGATGTAGACAATTACTCTTTCTTTGTTTAGGATGAAAAATTTGTTCTGACCTTTAGGCATTCTGATAGTCCTAACATCTTATATTAAAAGTATAAGTTCTATGCACTTGCATTTGTGAATTCTAACATGAAACTACAAAACTTTGCATAATTTTCAAGCCCCAAACGTAAACACTATCATACAATGTAGTGGTTCCTTTATGAATTCATGAATTAGATTTAACATGGAGTGCATGGGACAGGAACCCAGGAGCCTACGTTTTGTGTATCTTCTCTTATGAAAACCCTTAGCTGATTCCATGGTAGCATTGAGTTCCAGAGCCCATTTTTAAAATAAAATTAGGAATGCATAGCCCCAAGAAAAACTTGGGTTTACAGTTCATTTCCTTGAACTTTAGGAGTTTCCCTGAGAAGCTTCAAGTCCTAAAATTGATTGTGGTGCTATTGTTCCAAATTCAGTTGAAAGGAATAAGCTTAGTGACATTTATGACATACTTTTGCAGTGATTTCAGAAGGTCTTAACCAAATTAAATGTTTACTCTAACAATATTTTGTACCTGTATAACATCATGTAATTCTTTGAACTATAGTGAATGACTTATTTTGTGTTAGTTTTTCCTACAGTAACTGTTAAGGAGGTCACACAAATGGTGCCAAGTAAAGGAACATTATTCCTATTTTATGTAAAAGGAAGCAACCTCAAAGAATTTTAATAATTTATCTGAAATAATGTGAGTGTTTAATGGAAGAGGCAGGGTCAGATTTACATCATTCAATACATGAAACAGAAGTTTGAAAATTATTAACAATGCAACTTCTTGTGCTCAACACTGTATCCATCCTTAAAATAAATCATGTCCTGATAACTTAATATACATTTTGTGATATAATTTGGGCAGTCTTATGAGGATAATAACTGAAGTGAGAATGTGAATTAAGGAGAAAGTAGCAGGTGTTAGAATAGTCTAAGCCAGAGAGTTCATAAAGGACTCAAGTAAAAGGAAGAATGTGACTTCAGTCTTAACAGGGGAACTAAACAGGCATAGGATGGAGGGGGGTGCTTTTCTGATCCGAAGAACAATGGGAAAATGTACAAAAAAAGGGGAAATATTTTCTGTTCATGGAATGATGACATCTCTGCCTGGAGCATATGTTATGTTTTTCTTTTGATCTTGTTTTGCTTTTAACATACTAGGATTAAACCAAGAGCCTACTACACACTGGTCACTACACAACCCCTGTGATTAATTGCCAGCTCTGGAGGAGATATCACAAATCTGGGATAAAAGTGAAGTTAGGAAGACAGCTGGGATCAAAAGATGATAACCCCAGCTGGAGATGGAGCTCAGTTGTACAGTGTTTACCCAGCGTGCATGAAGCCGTGAAGTATGGTCTTCACCCACAATACCCATCCAGCAAGCGGTCAAACTTCTACCTTTATATGTCTCTTAGTCAGTGTCTCAAAATAATGTGGAAACAGTTTCAAACAATATTTGGAAAGGGAAATTGGGAAATTTTGGGGATTGGTGAAAATGACATGAAAACTTCATTGCATTCATTTTTTCTCATGAATATACACACATAATATATATATTCATTCAACATTTATCGTATATATATATTCATTTAACATTTTATCAAGATATCTTATTTTCAAGTACAAAGACATTCTCCATTCTGTCTACTCTTTTTTAATGGAGAATTTATCCTTGTTCATCTTTACATTTTTTAATGATTTCTCCCTCTTCCTCCACAAGCCCCACATGCTCCTGTGGTCATGCCAGCATCTCTTCCAGTTCCCTGGCTTCCTGCCTCTGTGTTGTTGTTTGTACTGTGACCTCCCCATTGGTTGCCAGAAAAGATGCATTCTTCTCACAATTTTTGCACAAATCATACTTGGATTTTAATGTTTGGCTAAAATCTTGCTTATTCTATGAGAAAATTTGGTCACCTGTAACTTTCAAATTCCTAAACAAGTTACACATACTTATTTGTACAAGTTTAATTACTAGATAGATACTTCTATGCTGGAGTTATTCTCTCTGAAAGTCATCTGTCCTGAGCTGTTCAGTGGCTCTAGTGGGTCTCTCTAAGGAGACTTCAGGGACTTTCAGCATGAGATTGAGAAGAAATTCACCATTTTATAGTCCCTGATATCTGAAGTATACATTTTATACTTGGCTCTGTTAGTAAAATAGAAAAGAGGTATATTTTTGAGGAGTGAGGTACCATGACTCTGGGCAGAAGGACTAATGAGAACAGAACACATCTTTCAAAATGACCAGGCAAAGAGACTTCAGTGACTAAGACAACATGGGGGAAGAATATCAAAGGTGAGCAGGCTGGGCTCACTCAGCAGAAGATGTGATGGGTTGGGTGCCTTGGGAACCGAATGATCTGGAACTTAGCATGAAGGAACCTTCTTGTGAAGTGTTTTGCACTCCCTGCCTTGGAAGCAAA